>APFE031454162.1:0-10294 GCA_000404065.3 Pinus taeda
TCGACTCCGACTCATTTCTCTGGGGCAAAGATCTAGAGTCCATTTGGCAGTACGTTGGGGTTTGTAGTCATTAGTGGCAGATCCTTTGCTATCGACAGTGGGAAACCACCATTTTCTCCTGATCGATAGATTCTTACAGGTGTTCGACTCCAGCTCATTTATTTTCACTTGTTAGTTTGTACTAGGTACCTTGACGCTCATTATCATTATCAGTGAGTAGTCTCGCGTTTGTTAACGGTATACATCAATGACCGGTAATCAAACGATTTCTCACATGGTTGACTTCAGATCATTTATTCCCATGATGTAGAAATGTACGACGACGGTCGGTGAAGATCTCAGGCTATATCAGCATTCATTGGTTCACTTGACAGTTTCTCCTATTGCTGATAGTTGATACCACTCCACTTTATATGTTGCAGTCATTCATGGCGACACTCTATATGCTGGCACCTGAGTTTGCAGTGTAGTACCATCCTTTTCCATCATGTTCAGTTGGTACCTTTTAGGATCAGCCTTTGATATCAGTGATCCGTTGTATCTTTCCGCATCATTGACAATTTTATATGTGATATTCAAACATGTACTTGTTCGATCATGATTAGATGATCCATTATGTATTTTCCAGTCCTTTATACTTGTATACTTAGTGGATCCGCTTGTACTTGATATGCGGACATGCTTTGCTTTCTCTGAGCATGGGTATGCCCACCTCAGACAGTGTTTCTTTCTGATCTTCTTGGGATTGGCAGGTGAATTCTGGTGAAGTAACTCTTGGTTTGGCAGATTTCTTTCCAATGATTGCTTAATATATTCGCATCAGTACCGCCTTCCTGAACTCATATATTAGGGGGCATATGTTATAGCTCCAAATCTCACTAATGGTTTGCTGATGCCTGCACTCAATGGCCTGGCAACCCTCCTTCCAGACCTGGTCCAAAATCTAAAAAACAGTGTTTTATTCCCTGTACCGGACATTGCCCTGAGTTAAATGCGTGTATATGCGGGTCCATATATACCCAACCCGCGTATATGTATTAAAACACTTTAAAAAATATAAAACTCCTTATTTTCAGGCGGAGATCGTGGGTTTTACCTGCTGATCAGCTGTTAGTGCCCGTGGCCTCAACTATTCCCAACCAATTCCTAACTAAAAAACTACTTTGGGATTGGTATAAAAAGGCATCAAAGGGAAGGCCTAGGAGATGAGAGAAGAGAGAGAAAGGTTATTATACTGACATTTTCCCTTGACCAGGTCTGAAGATCCTTGTGCCTTCTGCACTTCCCCCATTTGTACAGGAAACCCTTGTTTCCTTGTGATTTGATGTTCATCCCTTAGTTATGGCATCATGGAGTGATTCTTGGAAGGAGATATGCTAGAGGCTTGAGGTGGGACAGATCCAAAAGGAGGCTGTGGTTGGAGCCTGCAAAGGTTTCTCAGGTGATATTACTCTTTTTGTACTTTCTATTTGTCTATAATAAAGAAACACGTCTTGATTCCCGATATGCTTCTTATTTATGTTTATGATGTTCATGTTTGAATTTCATGTATGAATGGATTTTTAAAAGTTCATAACTAACTTCCTTCTTGTATAACGTAAAGATGATTTTTGTATAAATTTTTGTCCATATACTGATGCATTCTTTGGAATTGTTGGTTTTGCAGGGCAAAGGAGCGAAAGGGACGTGAAGAAGGGCTTGGACCCTTGAGGAACTACTCGAACGTAGGACCTGAGGTACATCCTTCTTTCTTTGGAATTAGCTTTTACTAGCATAATGGCTGTGTGTATGCATGTTTCTTTGTTTAGATAACTTTCACTCTGCTAGGGTTCCACCCAAAAGCCCTAGGGGATAAAATCCCTCAACAGTGACAGAGGTCCAAATTTAACAGTGACAACCAACAAAACCCTAAATTATTGTCCCTTTCAGAAACAACCCGCATAGCATAGGCTGTAGTCTTACCTGAAGTAGTATTGGGGGATGGCAAAACCAAGTTTCTGCATCCAAAGGTTTGTGTTATGGGTTCCTATGGCTTCTAGGGCTTACATCTGTCTTTGTGAACCCTAACCTTTAAGGAATAGATAATTACAACAATTCTCATAAACAACAATTATACCTTTGCGAAGGTCATAAAAAGGTCTTAACATGTATAAATTATACTAATATATTGATTTTGCGCATTAGATAAAAATTTCTTCATATAATTCCAAATATAGAGAGGAAACATAGAAATTGCAGAAGTAAATAAAGATACGTGGATGCACAAATTATGGATCATAACTATCTTTATTAGATGTATTATTTCAAAGTACAAACTCTTCTTCCCTGCACACTCAACTGCAGGGACCTGTGCACTCATCTTGTATACTTACTAAGGTATTTGCACACTCTGCTGCAGGAGCCTTCCCCTTTGCCTAAGTACATGAAGAAAACTTTCCTACCTTAGCTTACTTTCCCAAAAAATTATCTTCTAATCTTAGTTTCTTCTCTAGACTCGCTATGACTCTTCTATTTATATCCTTTTCTTTTACAATACCATGGTCTGCAGACCATGGGCGGGTCTCAAAACTTTTTATCTCCCAACAAACTAAGGGACTAGAGCCCCTTTTACTCTTATTATCTTCATGCTCAGCTTCCACAAATCGTAGAGACTTTACATTATACAAAATGTAAATATCAAAATTTGACCCTAGGGACCCTAACGCAACAAGAACCCAGCACAATTTCATGACTCGTCCTCGAGTCACTCAGCTAGAACTTCAATTTATACTTAGAGTTTGCGAAACTCCAACTTCAAAACCTGTAGATCAGTTGTTCCCTACGTAGCAGCCTGCTACACTTTTTCAACCAATTTTTCTGTAGTTAGGCCTTCTAATGCAAGGTCCATGGTCATGTGAGTTTACTACATGCCCTTAAGTTTGCTTTGGACTAATAGAGTGAGTTGGCTAGCCTCCTCTGTCCAAGTTTGAGTTCATGTGGTGATAATTTATTTTTTGCAATGCAGCTCATCAATTTAATTCTAGAGTTGTTTTCCTTCCTACAATCTCGTGAATCGTTGCACTAGTGCCAATGGTCACACAGTTGATTCAATCTCATCGAGCTACCTCTATTTTTCTCTGAAGTCAATGTCAACATTCTGGAGACTGGGGTCTTCCTGCAATGATTTCCATACCTCCATGGCTTGCTCGAATTGAAAGGTGAAATCGTTAACTACTTCTTCTAATGTGGCCATTCCCTCTTTGATAATAGCTTCGCACTACTCTCAAACCTCTAGGGGAGTTGTAGATTGCAATTGCAATTGCAGCTCTAATATATGTAGCTGTAGTTCAAACCAGACTCAGCTGATTTCATCCTTGGTATATTTTATTGTTGTGTCTAGCTTTTCGATCTTTTCTGTAGAAGCTATTTCAATTGAAATGTTAAGTTTTGCCAACTCATTACAAGCCTATGTAATCACTACTTCTAATTTCTAGCTGCGCACAATGATTTCTTCTTTCTCCTTCAATGCCTGTGGCTTTTCTTAAAAGATATGGTTGTTTTTCACTTTTACTTCACTAATAACCAGTAGTGCATGCTACTCCCTAACCCACATCTCATCACTTACACCTTGGTGCATCTCATACAGGGTTTGGATAGGGAGTGTCGCGAGGTTTAGGCCTAGAATATTGATCTACAATAAATAGGCGTTGGCCTCTTTTCTTTCAGAGCACAGGGCTCCATCAAGTAACTGAATGACATGGAGATCCAAGGTTTTGTTTGTGTCCAAAACTGTTGCACTCACTTGATGCAGTATCACTTGTATCTCGCTCACTCGACCTATGCTCGCTTGTAACCTGCCTGTCTAGATCTACAGCTCACACAAATCATTTTGAACCTTTCCCAATGTCTGCTGGTATTGGTCTTTAAAATGACTCCATAATTTAGACGTGGTATCCAAGACCATATCTCCAATCTTATCCAAGGCCCCTTCACTATGGACTAACGGGGTGACGTGGGTGGATCTATCAAACTTTTGTTTCTTCCATGGCCCTATGGATGTATGCTATATTCGTTTCCTTACCATGAAGGTGGTCTCCAACTCTGCACACCCTCCCTCTTCTGTCCCTTACTGTTCTAGTGTGTGTTGTGTATCAGACTCAATGTCAATGGTGGCTTGTGACATTTTTGTTTCCTAAGCTGCTCGATCTTTGTTAGTCGCTTCCTTTCTCTACTAGTAGCCTCTTTCTGCTACAAAAATTTCTCCGGGGTGGAAGCCTTCTATGATTCCTTCTGTTTTTATGTTTTTGTTGTCTACGTGATGGTATCCTCCATAGCCTTACTTGTTCATATAGACAAAATCTGGATTATATCGACAGAGTGATCATCTGTGACACGAACAACAAAAAGTTGTGCATCAGGTAACCCTTATTCCAAACTTGTAGGCTCATCACTAGTCTCAATTCGGGATAGGTGATCAGGACCCACATTCAAGTGTCTGGGCTTCACAGTCAGCTCAAAATCATACTCCTAGAATAGCGACAATGGTCTGCAAATCTCCCCCCACCAACACTGACTTATTGACTAAATATTTTAGAGAAAAATGGTTTGTATACATTTTAAAATGTGCACCTAACATATAGTGCCAAAATTTCTATAGCGCATACACTGTTGTAAATCCTTTGTGCTATGTAGTCGATTAGCTTTTCTCTGCCTTTGATAATTTACTACTTGCAAATGCTATAGGATGATCAATATCGTTTTCACCCGGTTGGGTCAGTACCGCAGCTAGAGCAATACAAGATGCGTACACATGAACATGAAACTCCTTTTTCCAGTCTGGTAACAACAGAATGGGTGAGTTTACCATTTTATCCTTCAAAATGTCTAGACTTCTTTGGCAATCATCATCCCAACAAATTCTTCAACAATCTCTCCATTGGTGCAATTATTTGCACGTATGCCTTAATAAACCTTCTATAATATCCTATATGGCCCAACATTGCACGTAGCTGTTTTAAATTCTTCGGGCCCTTCAAATTAACAATAAAAAATATCTTGGTAGTGTCTACCATCAAACCCTTCTTGCAAACCACACGACCCAACAATATTCCATAGGATACGCAAAAGATGCACTTTTTTAGATTAAGGGAAATATGATGTCTTTGACAGGTATCCAACATAAGATGAAAATTAGCACAATGGCCTTTATCAATCCAAATATGATCCAATCATTAAAGTAGACTTCTAATAACTTGTGGATAAATTCCCTAAACACTGCAATTACTACTCTTGAAAATATCGCAGGCGCATTCTTCAGTCCAAACAACATTACCATGCATTGAAAACAACCCATTCAATGGTGAAGGTGGTCTTGCTGTGATCCTTTGGTGCGATCTTAATCTAATGGTATCTCGAGAACCCATTAGAAAATGAGTAGGCTTCCTATCCTCCAACATTCTCCAATACTTCATCTGTAAATGGCGTTGGAAATGGGTCATGGATGCACGCATCATTTAACTTCTCAGATCTACACATATCCAGATTTCATCCTGTTGCTTCTTTTCCTAGACTACCATGGGACTCACCCAGTCTGATTTCTCCACAAGTTCAACGATCCCAAACTCCAACATTTTATCCAACGCCTTACGCACCTTTTGCTTATATTTGGGATTTAATCGGTAGGGCATCTATTTTATAGGCTTCATGTTTGGCTTCAGAGTAATATTCATAACTCCCAAATCCCCTACTATCACTTTCAAATCCAAGAACTTAGTGGGAAACAAATCTTGGTATTCGTGCAATAGTTCCATGAACTTATCAACTGTATCCTCATCCCAATAGTTTCCTATCTTAGAAAACTTTGGTTGCACATCTGATCTACTATTTACCTATTTAGTCTTTAAAGGCTATGATATATCAAGGATTGCTAATTTGGATTCCTCAACCTCGTGCTATCCTTCAAACTCATGAATATTGATATTTCTAGGGTCATTGTTGCCTTCTTGTACGGTGACATTATAACATTCCGGCACATCGCACAACTATGTATTCCAGTCTGGTTGAACCCATTTTATCAGTTCCTCAGGTATTTTCTAGACCACAACTTTTATTTCCTGGAGCACCTCATAAATACATTCAAATCCATCTTCAAAGTTGAAATTTAACATGAAAATTTCCTTTAGGATATCCCATTTACCTATCCCATGTCACAACTCAATTTCCAGGTACCAGTTCAATGGGATGGTATCTAAAGTGTGACAAAAGATTTGAGCCCATTAAGGTTGAGGTTCCTCTCCCCAAGCTTTAGTCCACCGCGCCCAATGTTCGTGTAGATCGTCCTTCTCAGTGTATTTCTATGTCATATGGGTATTGGCGTATCCAAAACTCAACTTCATCCTTCATTTGTACTCGTTCCAATCAGCAAAGTTGTCCTTATGCATACCCCATCAACGGGTAAGCGTAGCACACAGTGCCAAATCTAGCACTTGGAACAGATGCTCTTCTGGAACATCCCTCTCAAACTTATCCAAAAGCAAGTTAACGTGTCTAAACCATCATAATAAGGCAGATTTCGTACCTCAATGGATATGCAATGAAGAGATTTCGTCAACATATTGTAGCACAACAAATATACTTCATGTAATTTGTTCTACCAATGCTCGAGCTCCTCATTGAAACCTAAAGTGCAAGAGTTATCCCTATCCCAAGTGATCCGTCCATCTATTGTAGGATTGATTCAGTCCTGATCACACACAATGATCTTATAGATCTAATCCATATCGTCCTCTTCTTAATAATCCTAGACTAGTTCCGTATATCATGCACATTCATTTGGATCCAATGAAACAATGACTCAGAGCTCCTTTCTTTTGAAATACATTATGCAATTCTTAAGTTTAATAATCACATCCATATTAAAGGCCCAATCAATGCCTAGTTTTGTAGGGTAAGGGTTACTAACATCCACTATCTCGATCACTTCAAAGTCAACTAGGGCACTCTCTCCTTCAATATCTACCATGACCTCATACAGGTGTCCCATAGGAATGATCTTTTGCTGATTTCCCATGCGTAGTTGGACAAGAAACAAGTGCAGCGGAGGTCTTCCCATTCTTTCCCAATTTTGTTTTGGTAGAAAATTTACATCAAACCCTAGATCAGGAATCACCTGATCCATTTCGTACTCTCCAATTTGTGCAGTTAGTCACATCTCATGACTTGTTTGGTTCTTGCTTTTGCCTATTTTTTGTACTGTACATTGTTCTGGAGGACTCATAATCTTACTTGTACAATTATCAATCAGCTCTTGGAGCCCTTATACCATGTTTCTATGCCATAAAATCTTCATGCAAGTCTTTAGAAAGGTTGCTAACAATGAAGGATCTATGTCCTACACACCATTGTTTTCGCCAAACTTCTTCTAACTTCTAGAGGTAGAGGATTTGGAGAAGCTCTTTTTAGCTTCCATAAAGGTTTCCTTGGTGCGAATTGGATCAAGTCCAACTTCCTTCTCAGGAACCTTGCATACCCATCCTTTAGCCTCCGGTTACTTTCTTTTATCTTCTCCAGTGGAAATATCGGTTCATGCCACAATATTAATGCTAGGCTCTTCTCTCATCATTTGGATATTCTTCATAGGTGTTTGAGCTTTCTTTTCCTACATCTTTTCTATTAGTATTGGGAAATCTTCTATAACATGGTCAAACTGCCGACAATACTAATAGGAGGGATGCGTTGGATTTTCATAGTCCCATGCGAAATGGCCTACCTCTCCACAATTATAACAAATAACTTGTCTGTAACCCATTCCAACCCCTCCTCCTCATCCTATTCCTCGGCCTTGGAATCCTCCACATGCTACGTCAGTACCCTAATCCTGAGGCTGATTTTCCAGATACATTCTATATGTAGGGGTTCAATCCATCATCAGTTCATAGATGCGACAGTTGTGCTCATCATCCCCAACCAATTTACAAAAAGTGCAAGACAACTGTTGTGGAGTTTGCAGAAACTTCAAGAGGAGATGACAATTATTAGTCACATGCTTCCTAGATATTTGACAGATAGCACACCATAAGGATACCCCCGTTCTCGGCCCAGTGGTGCTTTATGGTTTCAAAGGGACAGGGCCTCCCCTAATAATGTAATTCAAATACACTCAATGATGGTCCTTATCATGACCATGGCCTTTACACTTCAGGCAACAAACTTCCACGTGCACTTTAGGCTAGACTTCCTTTCCCTTCTTAAGGCTCTATAACTCCATGTGCAAAATTTCTAGTTGCGACTGAATCTATTGTACCCCTAAATTTGTATCTTGCACTAGTGAGGCCTCCATATCATGGTGTTCTCCAAGGCTTCAGATTGTGTTCCTATTTTCTGTTGTGACAGTGGTAATATTAGATGAGGTAGGAGCAAAGCGGTGTACTAGTCTCTATGCTGATCATCTGTAATCCTCATGTTATCCTATTGAATCAGACACTTCAATATTTGATTAAAGTCCCATGCAAACTCATTTAACCTCTGTTGAATCTCCTTAAAGTCTGTCACAAACTAGGCTTGATATTTGGGCTTCTTAAAATCACTATTTAGTGCTTGTTAGGTTTCTAGCATAGTTGCATTGGGTTTACCTGAGAAAAAATTGATGTACCAACTCAATTCACTTTTATATAACACGGTGACTAGCTGCATTTTCTTCATATTTTCATTCGTGATCTATTGTGCCTTCCATAGAGCATTTGTGACAAACCAAAATTACCTGGGATCTTCTGTCCCCAAACCCCTAAAGACAAGAATCTTCATCGTGTTTGCCATGTTAAATGATGGAGGTGGAGGTGAAGGTGTAGGTGTGTGAGGCAGAGGTGGAGTGGATGGATGTGGTATCCCTGTGATATCCTAGCTTACGATCTACAACGTTCTTTGTAGTTTCCTCAGAATATTACCTTCGTTGTCACTATCACATGATCCTAACAACACATTATATTCTAAGCTTGAATCCACGTTCCTTTTGAATGCTCTCCCACTTTGCATAGTCCCAAACATGAATTTAAAGGAATAACCCACTTTTTGCACAATAACATCTTATTCAAGGCCTTCAGGGATTTCAGGTACTTACCTCTTAGTCCCTTGAAAAACATGCACTCTACTTCACTATAGATGGTGGACATATCTATCACAAACTTAGTGATGAATCCTCCCAGAATACTATCGATCCAGTGGTCGACAACCCATGTGATTTTGTTTTCTAAAGCCTCCATGCGCTTTACTACTTTGGGGGTCCACACTATAAGGCCATAATGTTTCCACATGCTGTGACTATTCGCTAATTTGGATGGACACTTATGCAATTTGTAGGGGAAAGAGAAGAAGAATATTTCTTATTCATCTGTGAATAAGCATCTATTCAACCAGTCTTCCTTCGAGAGGCGTGAATTCCTGTTCTCTTGAGTTGCAAACACTTGTAGCTTTCGATCTATCCACTTTTCAATTTATTTCTTGGTGGGGTTAGAATTATCACACATTCCTCAGATAGATCCCAATCTTGGAAACAAAACCATTTATTGGCTTAATGGGCTGTGACCTAGGTTCAAAGTTAACTACGCCAACCAAAAAAACCCTAAACTGCTGGACTTTCGGTAACAACCCATGTAGTGTAGGCTGCAACCTTATGCAAAGTATGTGGGATGATAGAACTAGGTTTCTTCATCCAGAGGTGTATGTGATGAGTTCTTGCGACTTGTACGAGTTAGCTATGTCTTCATGAACCTAACACTTCCAGAACAAACAATTACAGTAATTCTCATAAACAATAATTATACCTTCACGAAGGTCATCAAATGGTCTTAACATGTATAAATTATATTTATATACTACTTTCACACATTAGTCAAACATTTCTTCATATAATTTGAAATATAGAGAAGAAACACAGAAATTGCAGAATTAAATACAAATACGTGAATGCACAATTTATGGATCAAAACTATCTTTATTAGATGTATTCTTTCAAAGTACAGACTCTTCTTCCTTGCACACTCAGCTACAGGGGCCCACACACTCATCTTGTAGACTTACCAAGGTATTAATGCACTCAGATGTAGGAGCCTTACCCTTCGCCTAAGCACAGGAAACATAAGGACCTAGGGATGACCACGATGTCCTCTAGAGCTGCACAATGCTTAATTAGGGAAGGCTTATCAAGGTCCTACAGAATGGGGAAGTCACAGGAGACAAGGTTGAAGAAATTGCTAACTAAGGATGTGTAGTGCACAGTGCTCAAGGAAGAGGATACATGGATTGTGCAGTTGAGTTTCAC
>APFE031454164.1:3328-46745 GCA_000404065.3 Pinus taeda
ATGATTATGATGTATTATGAAATCATTCCTGTATCAAAGTAGTTAGTCCAATAGTTAAAGTTTTGATCTGAGTATGGGAATGCCTACCTACCTCAACGATGATATAATCTTATACATGTATTTTGTGTTGAAAATTGCAGGTTCTAACCGGGCTCTCCACGAGATAATCCTTGAAATGATAAAGTACTTCACCCTTCCTAGATGATATAAAAAACCTTATCTATTACAGGCTTCGCACTTTAGGGGGCAATCTGTTACACTGAAATTTGTCACCATGACTATCTGCAGTTAATATGGCTCCATCAATAGTCATATTATCCTCCTTGTCAAGCCTTATACCTCTGCTCTTCATGTCAAACTCCAGAAAGAGAGAAAGTCACTAAAAAAACATGTTTATCTCTGGGTACGCAGGTTATCTCTACCTTGCCTGCGTGTACGCATCCAAAACTCATTGTACCTACATACTTGTACGCTCTGTAAGCGAAAGGATGGGTGCGTACTCCTGTAAAGGTCAAAAGGCGCAAGTTTCATCTTAAAAAAGTTACTTGTGGTCACTTCTAGAGCTTTCTAGAAGAGTGTTTGAAGTGTATTGAGCGCCTCCAGATGGTTCATGCATCCCTATGATAGAGGAACTTATCCCATCAAGAGAGGAGCTACCCCATCCAAAAGAGGGAGTATCCCATTGATTGTGGAACTGAATAACTTCCTCTAGAACACTATAAATACAGGCATTGGGCCAAGGGAGGGAAGGTTGAAAGCTGAACATTCCAAAGGGTGGATGTTGCTGGAATTAGGACTTCCATTGTAAGCTTGTGAGGAGAGATTACCATCCTTTCTTGTTTCATTTGGAAGTGGGTGAGCTTGTCAAAATAGAGGAAAACTCTTGTTGGACCCTGGGAGGAACTTGCACAACACCAATGCTTAGGTTGTAATGGTTTCTTTTTTGTTTCCTTAATACAAATAAGTCCATTCTTCTTAATGATTTCTTGTTAATGAATTGTTTCATATACTCCTTGGTCTATATGTTGAATATGCTTTGTTTTATGAAATATTCAGGTGCTATGTAATTGTTTGATTGTTAGTGTATGCATGTTTCAAAGTGAAGGAGGAGCTCATCTGGATTGACGAAGCTGGACTGCTGCAACAAGCGTTGGACTTGAGGTAGGATCGAAAAACACTTGGTTTCTCATAGAATAATGTATGTTTAGAGAAGGGTTGCTCTTAATTGTCTTGTTTGTCACTAGAGAGTCTTAGACTCCTAGGGAGGTTAGTTTTGTTAGCAAAAATAGCCCTTTCCGCATGACACAATGGTACAATGATTAATTATCTTACATATGACAAGGAATTGTATTCATTGGTGCAAAGTGTGAAAAAGTGCAAACACTACTTGATGGGTAAGGAAATAGTCATTCATACTGATCATCAACCATTGCAATACTTGCAATCTCAATGTAAGTTGCAACAATCAAGTTACTTCCGATCGATGGGTTTTCTTCAACAATTCCATTTGGTAATAAGGTATAAGAAATCTATATACAATAAAGTTTCTGATTTGCTTCCTAGGCCTATTATTAGTGCAGCTAATTTAATCAACAAGAATTCTCTTTTGCATGAAAGTTATATTGAGTAATATGCATTAGACAATGACTTTCAGGATGTTTATGCAAGCTTGAGTCAAGGTAACGAAGTAGAGGAATTGGATTATCATTTGCATGATAACTTGTTGTACCATCTTGGCAAGCTTTGTATTCCAAAAGGAGAAAGATTCAACATCATAAAAGAGGCACATACTTCTCTTATTGTTGGTCATTTCAGTGTAAGATGGTGACACATCTACAGAGGTATTGTTATTGGCCTCGTATGCTTGAAAGTGTGTCATGTTTTATTAAAGGATGTTCATGATGTGCATTTAGTAAGCCTAGCAATAGGAAGTTAAGATTGTACAGACCGCTTTTGGTTGCTTCACAACCATGGGAGAGTGTTTCTATGGATTTTGTAGGAGGTCTTCCATTGTCAAAAATAGGTCATGATTATTTGTATGTAGTTGTAGATAGGTTTAGAAAAATGTGTATTTTGATTCCATGTAAAAAGAAAATTACAGTTGAACAAACTACTCAGTTATTTTTTTTGAATGTATGCGTGCATTTTGGATTTCCCACATCCATTGTTAGTGATTGAGATTCTCACTTTGTTGGGAATTTTTGGTGAACCTTGTGGGGATTCATGGACACCAAATTGAAAAAGAGTACATCATTTCATCCAAAAAGAGATGGTCAAACATAGGTGGTGAAGAATAGTTGGAAAAGAGCCAAGGCAAGTACAAAGAAAGGCACGACAAGCATCATGTAGATAAAAAGTTCCAAGTTGGTGACGAAGCTTGGCTTCACATTAGCAAAGAGATGCTGTAAGGTGAAGGTAAAAAAATGAAACCAATTAGATATGGTCCATTCAGAATTCTGGAAAAGATTGGTGACAGTGCCTTTAGGTTGTATTTGCGTTCCTATATGAAAATTTATGTTGTTGTTAATTTTGAGAATTTAAGGTTGTATGAGCCTCCTTTGATTGAAGATCAAGGAGAAAATGTCCAAATAACTTCCATTGAGGATTTTTATCCTAATACCTTAATGAACTACAGTAACACACCATTTTTGACACAAGAACAAGGTTTTCAAAATGAGGGAGTGTCGACTACCTTCGAGTGGGGCACAAAGGAACAAATCCTCCAAAAGCCAAATGGATCGATATTGGAAAGGTGAGGGAACTGTAACCTCACCTGATGGACAACTGAAAGTGATCTTTCGGGGTCCAAAAGGCTTCTAGTGGGGAGGAATAATTAGGTGCTCAAAATTTAGGTAAAAATTCAAAGTTTCCATATTAGTGTGGAACCCAAATGACCACGTAGATCTCATGTTATTGAATCTAGTGCAACTCGTTTCTCGCGAAATGAACACTCTATGCTCCCAGAATCATGTTCTATTTGTTTTCCCAAACAGGTGAATTTTTGCAAAATGTGACAGCCCAGTGAGCAGTCTATACCACTGACGTGGCACTGACTATGTTGGTCTATGTGGTAGTTTGACTAGTCAATGACCTTTGTCGAATCACATTGTGCTAAGTGGCACATTCTCATGGGTGCAATTTAGCGATTTTTGATTGGGTGGTTGGTGGCCAACCATGAACTGACACGTGGCCCAGCTAGAGGCTACCACTTGGCATCCCGCGGGCCACCAAAATTTTGGTTCAAGGTTCGAGCAGCATTAGCAGGGGTCAAACCCACGACCACCAAGTAACGAGACAAGACACATACCAATACACCATGCCATAAGTCTTAACGTATAATGGTTTCGACATATATTTAAATGGTATACGCTTTCCAATTTGAGGAAAGGCACAACCCTTAGGGGCCATCCCTTAGGCACGTGCCACTGATATGACCACTAACGAATGTAGCAGGGGCCTGGTCGGTAGGGGCGGTCCGTTGGCCTTAGCCCCAGGCATATGGCCCCCATATGGCCACGATTTTTGGATTATAGGTGTTAGAGGACATTTACAGTGTTTGGCAATTTTGCCCAAAAATCGGTGAAATTGTCGCTCCATTAGCGCAATTTGGGGTGAATTTGTAGGATGGTGACAGTTTTTGGGGAATTTATGGTGCGATTAGAAAAAAAAATGGAAAGGCCATAACGTCTTTAGTTTTCTACCAAATCAGGAGCAGAAAGAGAATACAAAGGCATTTTTGGGCATTTTGGAGCCACTGGAACAAGTTTTGAAGCTTTATGAGCATTGTGAACTGATGTAAGAGAGGGCCAAGCAATTGGAAGTTGGACCAAGGGGACGTAACCCAAGAGGGGTGAACTCCTTCATCATGTGCTACTATGATACTTTTTGGTGATGTTCATGTCTATTATATGTTGCTGTTTAGTAATTTGTTTATGTTAATTTTCACATAAAATTGACATAAAAGCACTCAAAAACTCATCTTTAAACTTATAATTAACCTCATGAATCCTTACGAACTTTTAACATACTCTAAAAAGGAATTTAGCATAGAAAAACTAATTTTCCCAATCAAATCAGACATAGAATCCCACACATAATAATTGTAAACGTTGTCACAAGTTGGTTGCTCAACACTAACTCCATCCTGAATTTGATTGTGAACATTAGAAGAAACAATTGAAACTGGTGGATATAACAACTCACAATTGGGAGGACCAAAGAAAACAATGGATGGAGGAGAAATATCATCACTAGAAACATAAAATCCACAATTTGAACTTGTGTTTAAATTTTGGATATGGGGGTGGGAGAAGAAGGTGGTAGGTCAATGGATGGAATCTTAAGTTCTCCAACCTCACCCTATGTAAATAGATCTGTTTGATGAGAGGAAGATGAAGAGTCAATTGGAACAACAACAACTTCGTTGTAGATTTAAGAGATCCATAACAAATATATGTTGGGATAGTTTCAAATGATTCATATTATGTTGGATTCATCAAAATATGAACAAGGAATTCAAACTTATTTTTCATGAAATTCTAATCAATATCGTCTTCAAAAAATGTTGGGTGTGGAGCCTGATTATATTCTTTATTCAGAGGTATCACCGCATTGGGCCTCAGTTTGTAATGTGGTGGCAATGCCACCCATAAAATTTTCACCACCAACGGGGTCCAGGAGGGGCGAAAACGATTATTTGGAGCCCCCCCATGGCAGGGGATTAGAGGCAGCGATATCAAAGCTAAAAATAGATGTCAAAATTGCCTTGTAAAATTTTGTAATTTTGTAGTCAATTTGGGCTGTTCATTAGGCCGAGATCTGACGGTAGAAGTTATGTTTAATTTAGGGTTTTTTGCCCTAGAAGACAACCCCTCACTATATATGAGGGAATTGTATTGCGTCTATGTATATCTATATTCTAAGTGAGAAAGTGAGAGCAGATTGTGTGAGAGTGAAGAGGGAATTGCAACAGATCTGCTCTAGGTTGTATCTCTTCATTTCGCTGGATAATATAGAAGGAGGGACTAGTTGTTTCTCTGTGGACATAGCCCAAATTGGGTGAACCATGTATATCTATGTCTCTCTTGTTTTATGTGTTTTCTGTGTTTATATTTTGCAATATATTTTATGTGTTCCATTTCTCTGTAACATATCATTTTCCAACAGAAAATTGATCATAGAAATGAATGAAGTGATCGTGAAAATCGTTAAGAGATTCATCAAGTGTTTTTCTTAGATGCACAATTTTTCTATAAATAGATTTATAATCATACCTGTCAAAGGTGTGGTAGAGATCCTTGACAAGATGTTCAAAAGAGTGAATAGAAGTAGCTAGAAATGTGTAACACCATTCCTTAACACGTGCTTTGAACATGAGAACAAAAAACCCACAAGCACTATCCTCATAGTGAATATCGTGTTGAGTGAAAATTTAAGAAAGCGAGCGGTTTCCTCAAGAATGGTTGTTTCGCCATCACCATAAAAATTATTAATTGACAAGTCATTAATTATCCCCTTGGACACTTTCATATTTGCAGTTCTCTAAAAACATGTCGGGGTTAAGATATGGGAAGAAGTCATTTAAAAATAGGAAAGTTGACGATAGACTTCAAGGGCTTTGCTTGGCATCTGACGCTCCTTCCAACACCAGAAATGTTGATGGTGCTATACCCACCAACATTCATGGGGTCTCCCTAATATGAAGCCCTAATTAGTCCTCACACAGTTTTCAGAGGAGCCCCATTCAGAATACAACCTAGTTTTTGAAATAGTGGGATTTAGTGTTATTCCTTGGTTTTGATAACACATAGAATTATGTATTCATGACTTTGGTAAAACAAGTGTATATCCTTGTGAAGGGTTAAGTGGAATGCATGAAAGGTTCTAACACAACAAAGGGAAATTAAGTGAGCCCCTTAGAAGGTTGTAATAGTATGCATCTTGAAAGGAACACATGAGCATGAAGGGAATCACGTGTTAGCTTGTGAAATAGTTCACAAGTTAACCATGATGGATATATACAACAACTTTCATAATAATTAAAATTACATGTTCATAAGACTTAGTGTAAATGAAATAACATATATTACAAACATAAAAATAATAGTCATAGTACATTCAAAAGATATGCATGAAAACATATCGACTTTGATCTTTTCTTAAAGTGAAAGCCCCAAGCATACATATACAATTGACGAGTCACTAATGCCAATAGTAGAACATGAAGCCAACACCTACTCCTCCAATGAAATATACTCTGTCTATGCTATAGAGAATCCAAGGCTCAAAAACTCCCAAGCTTCTTCTCTTAAGTCAAAATGCCTTTACATGACTAATGATGGTATATTTATAACAAAAGGGGTAACTATTCATCTCCCTTTGTGACTCTCTGACTTACCTCATGACTGTTTGACTTCCTTCAGCCATGAACTTTGGAATTCATTTCAAAATGACTCTTCACATTCCACAATGGAAACTTGGAATTTCATTAATTAATTACAAAATATTACAATATCACTCATACCCATGCAAGAAAAAATTGGGTAGAGTCAACTAGATAGGCTGAAAAGACAAAGCAAGTTAACCTTAAGTTTGGGGAGATTCTAGCTCAATCACCTACAGCTGTAGCTCCTCGATCAAGTAGTTTTTCCAGTCCCTGTACTATGAGATTACTTCCAGAAATTGTGTGATAGGATCAGGAAGGAAGAAAACTCTAGCCTCCATTGCATTCAAGTAGACTGATTTGGAATCAATTTTAATTTCCTTCTTCAGTAGGAAAAACATGGTGTTGATATGGACATGGTCATCAATGTACGTCTACATATCATTCTTGTTCACCTCCATATCTTCCTTGGTGGTGATCTATCTAAGTTGGTCGAAGTATTCTTCAACCTCCTGCCAGACTTTATTCCTGTGCTTGGCTTCGGTTGGTGTGCCAACTAAATGGATCATGTTTCATTTCACCATGAAATATGCGCTATTGTGTATTCATGCATATCAGGCCTAAATGTTGTCGATGAATGAGGTGAGATATTTTTTACTTTGGATGATCATCTAAACTTGTGCTTTCTCCAACTTTACATGTTTCCTTGTTTTCTTTTTGAATTTGGATGGTACCCCTTTGTGTTGCATTGGCCACTTATTCATGGTAGTGATGGCTGTATGGAATGGTGAGTCTTGGTATTTCACCAAGAATTTTGCAACTATCAGAGGCTCCTCAACTCAATTTATCAACCTAGGGTTCGTACAAATTTTGAGTTGATAGTTCAATATGCACAGTAGATGGGGTTCTACTCATGCCACCCTCAACTAGGACATTTGATGAATAATACTCTAAGACCAGTCCTCCTACTAAATTAGAATGAAATATAGCTATTGAAGACAAAAATTAGAAGCTAACTATAACTATGAAAAGGAAAATGATATTAACTTCAACTTTCAAATTCTATTGAAACAATTCATGAGAAGGCAAGAGCTAAACTACTTGCAGAAAGGAAACTACATTATCTTGCAATCATCCATCTAGCTATCAGATCTATTTGCATAAAATAAGTTATTATCTCTTGAATAACCTACCAAATTGTAATTCAATATTATAAGTATGGTCTAACTAGCTCACACTTGCATGTAAATCAATATCTTATTTGTGCCAAATCTGTGATAACAAAAGTAACACTATAATGTTTTTGTAGTGAAGGAAAAGGAGGGTTTGGAGTGACCTAGGAGTTTTCCTTGATCATGAAATAATATTTGGGGATCAACATACTTCTAAACTAAGTAAAAAGTTGTAGCAAGGATCAAAATTCTTGAAGAAAAAGGTTACTATAGATGTGTTAGAGGAGGCTTCTATAGGTGCCCTATACTACTACAAGAGAGCTTATAATGCTCTAAGAGGGTTTCCAAGAAGGTTTAAGAGGTAAAAATGATGGTTTAATGATATGGAAAGGTGGATGGAGTTTGAGGCAAATGAGTGAAGGGTGTCCAAATCCCCTAGGCAAGCTCAGAGCCTTCTGAAGGCCTGTTTTACACTCGGAGGGATGCACTCGACGACCCTAGGAAAATGATCTCATGAAACAGAATTTTTGGGACAGAATTTGGGGTTCACAAGAGAAGGTGAGGGAGTCCAAGATGGAGGTGGAGAATGTTCCCTTTCTTACAAATCCAAACATCCATGCGATCATCACATGCATACACCCATTTATCATTGACAAAATGAAACAACTAGTAGTGGAAAAGATGAGTTGGATTTAAATGCTATCTAATATATGCCAGAACTTTGATCTCATCAATAAAGAAACTCCTAAGCTAAAATAAGAATATGAAAAATAAGATGAATAACATAAATCGTATTCCAAGAAATCATAAACATAATAATTTTGGGTTGTGCTTATAAATCTTTTTGTTAATTCTCCGATGAGAGAGATGAGGTAGAGGCTACAATCACAAATTTTGATGGATTATTCTCTACTGAAATGCAAGAAACTAAGAAATAATCTAAAACTAAAAGAGATACAAATACACAAGAGAGACCTAAGCCACTGGGTGGGGCCCAGACCCAAGATCCCCAGCCCTCTGGAACTAAATTAGTAATGAATCAACAAGCAGTTTCTCGTTATCATTGAATCAAAGTCTAATACATCAAATAAAAGTCAAAATAACAGTGCCAAGTTCCTGAGATCAATAGCTACCTAGTTGAAAACAAAACTCAAATCTTAATGAGATCTTCTACATGCTTATTTATACAAGAGGGTAGCTATTAGTAGCTCCCTAGAAAATAGGAATATTTGTTTGCTACATCTCGATAATGATGGATCTTATTCCTCGATACCTTCACTTTCTTGGTTGCTAATGACCTCGAGCTGATGAAAGAGAAGGTGTTGTGATCTTGGGTTGACTGAGGGAGTTAAAGAGGTGGACAACCCCCTATATTCTCTCCTTGTTGTCTACTCCGAGCCCCTGCATAGAGATCATCTCAAAAATTTCTCCATTTCCTGCAATTAAACCATATTAGGCCACATGACATGATAAAAATCTTTAATCCTTCTCACTAAGTATAATATAAAAAAAAAATTGTAAAAGAATGCGAGAACGATATATTTCTAAAGTTGGAGAATGGCATCATGACATTTATAATGTACTTATTGATGAGCCTCATCATCAACCCCATACTAAAATTGTTATTCATCCTCTGGGAAACTTAGTCATCCATGTGCATCTCTCTCATGACCATGGTGGCCTCCCTGACATCCCAAGTGTTGGGAAAAATACTGAGATGGGTGAGGGCTGAATCAGTATTTAAAATATAATAATAATTTTTCTTTTATGAAATGTATATGTGAATTCACTGAACCCAACCATCATATATACGTGACTTTTGTAATAGAAACTAATGTATTCCAAGTAAACTTTGTAAAACAACTAATTCTTTATCTGTTAAACTTTGAACTAGAATGTAATAGATTTATCACGCATTTGATAAGCGGTAAATAGGTGTGGTAAGAACAAAATAAAGTATCACACATGAACATCAGGATTTAAGGTGGAAACCCAATGTGGGAGAAAACCATCATTGTTGTCGTCTTAGTCTTTTGAAACTTATTAATATCAAAAATTGCTTACATTCTTGTACTGGTGTAGACTCATACCAATACTTAGGTACCCACCTACTGAAGGCTACAACCTTCACTTGTTCTCCAGATCCAACTAGAAGGGAGCTCCAACCCCCTCATATGATCACCAACTACTAGTAGCAAGAAGCTTCGACTTCCTCACTAAAGGATTCAACCCTTAGTAACATCCATGGACCATGTTTCATTACATTTTTAGCCTGGATCCAATATCAACACTTATGCTCAATCATCACTGTAAAAAATCATCAATCTCTGATACACATAATCAACCAATCATTGAAACCCAAACAACTGATATATATTCAAAACTTAACCAATCAACTGAAACAGCCAGATCATTGTAACCAGTACACATAAATGGACTCAGAATGTTGCATTAACACATAGAATCAACTACAACCTTGATCATTCACTTTCCAAGAAGTATATGCTACTTCACTTAAGGCAAACTGTGTGCATACGCACTTTTCTAGAGAGAAACTGGCGTATAGATATTAATATACTGAAATCTAAAAATTTGACCACTTCAATTTCTGAAAAGAAAATTGAATCACACTCAGATCTAATGCAACACTCTGAAACAATCACAGAACTGTCTATGATCTTCAATCAAAATCAACTAGTAATCTTAACATCTTAACATTCATGAATCAATAAATACCTAAATTTAACTTCATCATTCAATCAGATCTACTTCATACATTATCACTCAACCCTGATCAAAACGAGGACATCATTGATAGGAAATAGAGAAACAACAACATTGATCAGGTTGATCAGTCATTTATGAACAAAAACTCCTTACTTTATATACACACTTTGCAAAAGTGAACCCACGCTTAAACACGCTTTTCCCGAGACCAACCCGCGTATAGATCTGCAAATTTTGACCTAAAATTGTGCAGTTCTTAAGAACTTCAGAAAGACCCAAATCATAGTAATCAAAGATAAAAGTATATGCCAATAATTAGATACAGTCAATCCTTGAACATATCATACAATGAACAAACATTTTAGGTCTCATGATCCCGATCCATCATTCATCGGTGCATAATTATTTCAGATCAACGTGATAATTATGCCCCTTACTATACAAATATACTTTAGATTGAACTATTCATCCAAAAACTCTTTCTTTTGCACACTTAGCCCTTTGATCTTCACTTCTTTATATAGTTTAGCCCTCATCAAATACCACGGGTCAAAACAACATTAGTGCCGTTGGTAATATTTGACAGGATCAATAATCATTATCGCACTCATTACTATGGGCCAATACCATGGTAAGGACCCCCCTTATTTAGAATACCATGGTAAAAAAACCATACGCTACTTGTCTTCACTAAACTCACTTGCATACATGACTTGGATTAACAGAACTCGTGTATAGTTCTTGAACTTCCAACTTTATAATTCTTTTGAACTGATTCCTCTAAATTGTCATGCATTCTATCACATCTTTATTCATTCTGTCACCTCTAAGCTGGCCTGCGAATTCTGTTATAAGTGAGTTTCCATCAAGGACAACACATGTATCATAATTCAAACAATCTCCTCATTTGGACTTGATGGCAACCATTTGGTGTTTGGTCACCACAACCTATAAATAACACAAGTCAAACACCAAGGTTTTCAAAACATCAAGCTACTTTCCAAACACCAAGCTAATCTCCCCCTTTGACATCAATCGCAAAGGGCTGACCAATTTTAAATGAATACTTCCATATTTGAACTGTTGAATATGCTGAACTACTGAACTGCTCCCCTTGAGCACATGCTAAATTCTCTAATCATGCTCCCCTTGAGCAAATGATGAAATATCTAATGGATGTAAAATGAAGTATATGACTATTTGACTATAACCTACATATCAGCAAGAACCCATTCTTACATCAATCACCCAACCAAGTGGGATTACATTTAAACACAACCACCCAACTAAGTGGGATTACATATTGGACATGATCTCAAAAGTCTTTACATGACTGAATATGAAAATTATTACATCATATGTCTTTAGATGACCTTAACATCAAATGGTATACATGATATTTAAAGGCCAAAAGACCTAAAAATAACATAATTCACCAACCACATTTCCAACAATGCATTATATTCTACAAGGGTACTACTGTTGGTGCACTAAGGTGACGATTAAAAGCAACCTTAATACCTACATTAATTATCAAACCAAGGTAAGTCTGCTTATTTCAAGAGTGTTCAACATTGTCTATGCATGTGAATTAAGAGGTTAATTCATAATCAAATGATTTCAGATCATTTCAATAATTAATATCTAATTCTCAAAGTTCAATCCAAAACAAACCTGAAAACAAGCATTAAAGAATTTTCAAATCTATTTCAATCTATTTTGCAGAAAACTGAATCTGAATGCAAGTAAAAGAAATCGCTCTTAGCATATCTTACTAGAATCAACAATTATTCATTCAGCAAGAAAGCTACAACAAATGAACAACAACAACTATTCAAGATTTTAACTAAAAGTAACAACTGTGAATTCAAATAACACTACTTTAGAATAAGCAACAATCAAATACTAAACTAATCTGATAAATTCATTAAATATTAACATGCAGCTGTGAACATAGCAACATCTAGCATCTGGTTTGAATGACAAAGGTAAATCGTAGCAATCAATACTTGCAACAATCAGAATAATTCTAATTTCATGAAATAATAGGAATAAACAATTGCAAGAGTAAACAAAAATAAGTATGACATAATTAAAGCAGTAAATCTCCTATTGAATGGGCCTAGAGTCTCCAGAAGTCACTGCCGAAAGACACTCAGAATATGATTACAGGTAAAACACAATCTTCTTCATTAAACTCGATATTAAAGTTACATCATCATTGTAGTGAGAATACTCTGTGTGAAAAGTGAACAATTACAATCACCAAATTTCTAGATAATTGTTCTATTTTGCTTGTCAGCTTTATACAACCTATGGGAGACAAACAAATAGAAGTGAATCCTTAGGATTAGGAGATCGTAAGGATTTCACAACCAACAATCTGATTTCATTACAAAATAAACTCAATTCTTCTGGCCTTTCACTAGTATTCATGATCGAAACATTGTCCTTTGTCTTTTCTTGGGTGATGTTGTTTCATTGTTTGAACAACAATCATTCAATTCACTTCCCTGCATATAAAAATAGCAAGAGTTAGCCAAAAATACACAATTCGTTAATGGTTGATTTTATCCAGCTTCTGCAATCGTTTCTTCTAAATTCTTGTCTAAAATGAAGATAAAAATATAAGGATGAATGATTAATTAAGCTAATATGAGGATAAAACATACCTATTCTATAGCGTAACGTACTCCCCTACTTACCTTTTTTCATGTCCTAATGCAATAAGATGATTGAGGCGTATTTGTGTCAAAGAATACGCAGAATAAACTTCTTCCTTATATAGCCTAAAACCATTTTTTTTGTTTAAGTATTGCAAAAGCCTAGTTTACACAGTAATTTGGAAAATCATAATCACAGTAATACCCTTTAGGGGGTACCAAATAATAGGACATCTATAATGACATCCAATCTAGGCAGGACCCATGACTAGGACTATATTGTTGTACATGATTAAGTAAGAAACAACAGCTTTAAAGTTTATGTACCCAAATGGCTCCCGGGTTTTGACATTGTTATTAGAAGATTCCCATCTTTGCCTTGCTGCCAACAAAGCCTCCTCCTTAATGTCCTGAAAATACTCTCTTCCTGCTTGTATAATATACGTATGAACTGGTCCCAATTTAGCCACGACCTCATCATTTCGCATAAACTGTTTATGTCGGATAGAGAGGTGTAAGCGTTTTGTGGGTTCTCCTCTGACCCATAAATCTATACCATGGTCCCTTTTCTGAAAAGTGTTATAGGATTTAGACCATTTATCATGATTGGTAGCAAAAGAGAGGAAAGCTTAGAATTGAATGTCCCCAATGAAGGTGCTAGGGTTACTATATAGTTCATCCTCCAAGAAGAAATTGTGCAGGTGTAATTCACATAGAAGGCATTGTACCTTCCCATTTTGTTCTTTAAAACATTGGATAAATTCTTGAGTGGTCTTGAATTCTGCTCACTTACCAGCCCTGACAACTTTAACTTTTAGCAATAGGTACCTTTCCAACAAGAGTAGTGCATAACTAGTGGCATGTGACCGACAAGACAAAGCATCAGAGTAAAGAGAAAAAATAGTTTCAATTTGTTCCTTGGCCTTCTCAAGCTTGGCTCGTGCTTTCCCTAATTCCTTATGCTCATCTTTGAAGCTAGAAAAAGTATCGTCTTTTGTTACATTAAGTACATCAAATTTCTTCCGCAACTCCTGGTGTACCTATAATGGTGCTACTTCTCCCTTATGTTGAGCCAACTCCTCCTAGTCTTTGTTAATTCATTCTGAAATTTCATGATAACAAATTCCCTTTCTAGAGGAACATAGGGAGGGGTTTCCTCTATCTAAGTTTCACTATCATGTGTTATCATTGAATCAGTTTGAACCATAGCTTCAACCGCTTCTTGGAACATACAACAATTTTCCTGGGCATTCTCCTCAAAATTGGTTTGAACAACAACTTCGATTATTTCTTGGGGCATACAACAGTCTGCCTAGGCATTCTCCTCAGATTTGGTTTGGACAAAAAAAATCTACGGTAGGAAATTCCGTTTGGGTCTCCATTGAGAAAGCACAAGGAATTTCAATCTGAGTCTCAACATTCTTCAAAGGACATTGTTCTATTTGGGTCCCTATTGAACAAACACAAGGACTTTTAGTTTGAGTTTCAATATCCTCCAAAGAAAATTGTTCTGTTTGGGTCCCTATAGTCTCCAATTCCACTTTCAATTTCCAAGCCCTAAATTCTTCTTTTAACCACTCTCTCAATTGTTTGACTGTTTTCTTCCGTTTCCTGTATTTCTTAATCAGCTTCCTCAATATGTCCTTGTATGATTTCTTCTTCGTGGGGTTTCCGATTGGAGGTGGCACAGCTGTGTTTATTTCTGGCTTAGGAGGAGTTGTACCAATATCAGGGTTATGTTCCAATGGAATGGTAACTCCCGATTGATTCTCGTCTTCGAGGTCTTCTTCTACATGGGCTTCTCTCTCAGGGGACTCCAATGGATCAATATCTCCTGAGTGATTTTCATCTTCACAGTCTTCTTCTGCATGGGCCTCCTCCTCTGGGGACTACATTAGACAATATCCCCTGGTTGATTTTCATCCTCCATGGTTTCTTCTACATGGGCTTCTTCCTCAAGGGTTTCTTTTTCATAGGCCTCCTTCTCTCGGGAATCCAATGGAACAATAATCTATGGTTGATTTTCATCCCCAAGGGTTTCCTTTGCATGGGCCTCTTCCTCTGGGGACTCCAATGGAATAGTAACCTCTAGTTGATTTTCATGCCGAAGGGTTTCTTCTACATGGACCTCTTTTTCAAGGGACTCATTCAGAGAGGGAAATGATTCACTTTGACCCTCCAAATTAATAGTATATGGCAAAGTTTTAGAATGGCCAGAATTGTCGGTAGAGGCAGACTGGTTAAGGGAATGATTTTTCCCTTCATAGTTTCCAGATGGATCCATTTCTTCACAATATGTCCCCATATTCTCCAATACTCGAGCCATTTCTTCCTCATATTCCCGCAAAAAATAACCTTGCAGGCTTGAAAAGGGCATATGAGACAACCCTGCTTCTTCTGTTGGAATTGGGGTGTGTTGCTGTGATTTTATCCTTTTAGAGCGCCTACATTTTACTTGGCCCAAGGTCAAAGAAGGATTCCTTATTTTTCTTTCCCTTTTTGGACCTGCTACCCTTAATCTCTACTATTCAGTGTCTGTGTCATCCATGTTTCTATTATCTATCCCTATTTTCACATCTGGGTTTTCTTCTAGTGGGGTTAAGGTAGGATTTGCAAGGTTATCCCAAGGTAATTGCTACTAGGCCAATCCATGAATGATGATTAACTTAATCATACCATGATGATTGATGATAGAATGTGGGTCTTTAGTCTTCCTAACCCAACTAGCAATGTCATGCAATAAGGAATTTAAATAAAATGGAAAATTAACTGGAATTTTCTACTTCAAAATAGCTAACAGTTTGAATTGTCAAGGTTTTACCAAATCTTGATGTCCGTCACAAGTGATGTACCTCTGAACAATGGTCGCCAATTCTTGCCATGGTTTCTTTAAAGATGTGGGGTGAATCCCTTTGCCTTTGTGTACCAATTATTCATTTGGACCTTGGAATACCACAACTGCGTCCTACAGGAGAACATACTTATCAGTCCATCTTGTGCCTTCTAATGGAAGTCTAGAGACTTCATTTATAATTACCTCAGAAACTGTTATATTTATGCCCTTCACTATCGTGCGTCCATCCTATAGATTTTGCAAGAATTCAAGTGTTATTTCATTTTGGAATCCCTGTAATTTGGGTAGGTACTGAAGCCAACTGGCGCACTCAAGAATTTCGCGAGCTTGTTCTATTACTTGAAGTACTGTAGATTCACTACGGATAGCTTTTCCTCCCATGGTTGATGTTTCTCAGTAGCTAGTTCACTTGCACTTTTGCATGCGCTTTTCTCACAATTTCACAGTTTGGAACAACACAAAAACTCGTATACACACTTTAAAGTTATTAAAAAAGTGATGTTGTTGATTTAAGGTTGTTATTAATAGGCAGTGATGTTGTTTGTCATATCAATAGTTTTTGGTGCAGCTTAATAATTAATTCACATGCTATCCATAATGCTTACCTTGACCCCTCCAATCAGAAAATAGTTTGATAATTATTATGCAGCCTATTCATAATGAAGACCTTCCCCCCTCCATTCAGAAAAGGGCATCCATGACCATAAGCATGGGAAAAATGGAAAGGGCATGGGGGATTCATAAATACGGTCGGACAACAATAAAAGCGGCATCAATACGGCAGAAAACAATGAGAGTAGTATAGGTCATTTATATTTGAAATGATTGTAAAAGGAATGAAACAACGAATTGATCATTATGCAAAGGGATATTTCCTTAGGTGGTGAAATACGATGACAACATGACCGATGATGAATGATAGTGACAGTTGATATCAATTGATCGGACAACATTGATATAATGCATATAAAAGTATAATTTACCATGCATGTTGGTTAATTATGTTATAAACATTGTTCAAATGGTAAATTCACCTTTATAAATGTTCAAATGGTAAATTCACCTTTAGAAATGAATCAATAGGAAATAATAGGATAGAGAATATTTGGAAATGTAACATAGAACTTCAATACCACAAGCAGAGCCACTACTGCCAACAGGAATTCATAGCGTCGATAGGGTTGCTTTTTAACCCAAAAATGAGCCAAAGTACTCCCTTTAGTATTTAGATGGTTTAGATTAAAAAAGAGACCACTATGCTGGCATGGTAACCAAATAATCATAGTGCCATTCACCAGGATATAACAAAGTGATCAGGGTAGCTCATGATGAGACCTCCTATCCTTCTAACAATTTTGACTATCTAGAAGGTCATTATCCTCGTGTGGTGGCCATAATGGAATGTCACTTGTTACACCCTTATGATCACGGTAGGCTGGCTCATGATGATACCCCCTATCCTCTTTAAGAATATTTGTATTGCAATTTCAAATGTTCATATTTCCATATTTTCATATTTTTATTGTAAAGGGAGGGAGGCTCATTTACTCCTTAAGAGTTAGGGATGGCATGAGAATTAAAAAAAATGCCAATGAAAGTTATCCTTTTATCCCTATATCATCATACCAAAGGGAATTATCAATTGAAAGTGTGAAAGATAAACCAATATGGTATTAAGATAATGAGTCATTTTATGATATGTCCAAAGAGAAGATATTCAGCCAGTCATTATATAGATGAACTAGGTAAGTTTCAGAATAAAGATAGCCATAAAAGGTTTTACAAGTCATAATGGTATTAATATTACTGTTTTTCCTTTACCTTAGGTACAAATTCCAAATCCAAAAAGATGGTTTTGATAAGAAAACATGGGAGAGAAAAATGGATGTTTGATTAAAAATGAATGGCGATGGAGCAACAATTATTGGTCTTAAGAAAAAAAAAATCACAGTTGTTCGTTCTACCAAACAATAGTTGTTCAATTGACTAAAAAAAAACTATTCAACTGATTGAACAACAAACACACAAAAAGACATTGAAGTTATTCAAATGACTAAAGAACAATTATTCAATTGATTGAACAAAAATTATTAAACACACCAAAAACAAGAGAAATCCCCATCTTTACACAGTGATGGCTATGTAAAATAAACTACAACCAACCAATATATATATATATATATTATATATATATTATTTATATATATATATTATATATATATATTTATATATATATATATATATATTATATATACATTTCTTTACAAATGAAGATTAGATAATTTTTCATGAAAGTAAATATTCAGATCATTACCCCTTGCAGCTAAAATTTGCATAGTGGGATCATCACGTCCTTGTTGGCAAAAAGACTCTTTGGTGAGTGCTTTATGATAAAGACATACCCAATTTCCATTCACCTGGAAAGAATGACTAGACTCATCAATGGTGGTTACAGTGAAAGTGTTATTGTTTTGCACCTCTTGAATTTCATATGGGCCAAGCCACCTTGTCTGTAACTTACTCGGAAAGTCTTGGAATATGGAATCATATAGGAGTGCCCAATCTCCTTTATGAAATATCTTCTTTTTAATAAGACTATTGTGCCACTTAGCCCTTTGCTGCTGAATAATTGTGGTGCATTGTAGAGAAAGTAATCAAGCCTCATCCAATTCATTTATTTGTTGAAGTCGTTTAGTTTGGGCCTCCATTAGATCCAGTCCCACTGCCTTGGTTGTTTTGAGAGTCTTTATTTCAAATTCAATAGGAAAGATGGTTCTTTGCCAAATACAAGTTGGTATGAAGAATATCCAATAGTATTTTACCAAGTTGTGTGATAGGCCCACAAGGCCTCTAATAGTCTAGCAGCCTAGTCCCGTTGATGTGTGGAAATTGTCTTGGTCAAAATTGCTTCAATGACCTTATTGGTGCTTTCAACCTACCCGTTCACCTGCGGGTGATACAAGGAAGTGACTCTATGCCTGATGTGGTGGTCCCGTAGAGTGGCTGTAATATTATGTCCTACAAATTCCCCCCCTCCATCTGTTATTACTTCCTTGGGTAAACCATACCACACAAATAACTCGAAAAGGAAATTAATTACGACTTCTTCCAAAGCTCTTGGAAAAGCTACTATTTCTACCCACTTTGTTACATAGTCTGTAGAAACTAGTATGTAGCCCTTTTGGTTTGATGGCAGATGAAATGGGCCAACAAAATCAAATTCCCGTCATTTGAAAGGTTCTATTACCAATTGGGGCTACAATGACATTTCGTTAGATTGATCAGGACAGCCCATCCTTTGGAAGCTATCACAAGCCTTGACATACTTCTTAGCATATTTGAAAATGGTGGGCCAATAATAGCCCATTTGTAGTTCCTTGTGCCCAGTTCTTCTATTTGTGAAGTGTACTCCATAGGGCTCATTATGGCAGGCCTTCAGGATGTCATAGATTTCATCTTCACGAATTCATCTGCATATGCACATATCAGACCCTGTATGAAAATGGTATCCACCAATCCAAGAAAATCATGTGTTATGCTTGGAAATCTGTTTCCTTTCCCTTGTTGTCAAGTGTCTGGGTAGCTTTCCTACCTCCAGATAGTTTGCTACATCTATATACCATGGCTTTGTAACTACTACAGCAAACAAATGTTCATCTAGAAACTAGTCATCCACTGTCAGTGGATCATTTACCTTTGGAACCCGAGACAGAAAATCTGCGAGTGGGTTTTCCTTCCCTGGACTGTCTTTAATGGTGATATTGAACTCCTACAAAAGTAAAAACCAACAAGTGACTCGACCATTTGTGATTGGTTTGTTATCTAAGTATCTAATGGCTGAATGATCAATATACAAAAAAATGATAGCCAGTTATATAATGTGTAAATTTGTTTATGGCATAAACAATAGCTAAAAATTCCTTTTTTGTTACCGTATAATTAAGTTCAGCAGTAGTAGGATTTTTGCTGATATAATAAATAGCATAAGGCTTTCTGTCATCCTCTTCTCCGAAGATAGTGCCTATCACTGCATCTGACACATCTGTGGAGATATTAAAGGATAGCTCCCAGTTGGGTCCACACAGTACTGGTGCCTTTGAAACTAATTTCTTCAAATCTATAAAAGTTGTGTCACAATTATCAGACCATTTAAATTCAATTTCCCGTTAAAGCATTCAAAGGCACAGCAATTTGTGAATTTTTTTATGAACCTACGATAGTAACTTGCATAGCCAAGGAATCTACGTACCTTCATCTGAGTACATGGTGTAGGTAGTAGGAGAATTACCTCTATCTTCACTGGATCTACCTGTATCCCGACCACAGAAATGTAGTGTCCTAGGATTATGGATTTTGTCATCATCATGCGACAATTGACATTACTTAAACATAGCTTGGTGGCAATGCATTGTTCCAACACCTTTTCTAATTCCTGTAGCACTTGGTCAAAGTCGTCCCCAGATGGGTAATGTCATCCATATAAACTTCAAGTTATTCAATTATCAAATCATAAAAAATATTGAGCATGGCCCTCTGAAATGTAGCCGGGGCATTTCATAAGACAAATGGTAACACTCTATAAGAAAATGTACCCCATGTGCAGGTAAAGGTGGTTTTTTCTTGGTCTTCAGGGGTGATTTGAATTTGATTATAGCCACTGAAGCCATCCAGAAAGGAAAATATTTTTTTTCCTACCAGTGTATCAAGGACTTGATTAATAAATGGAAGAGGGAAGTGATCTTCCTGCATGGCTTTGTTCAATTCCCAATAATCCACACAGATGTGCGACTTCCTATTTTTCTTGGGAACAACTACTAGTGGAGAGGCCCACTTACTATCTGAAATAGGATAAATAAAATTCACATCTAGCAACTTCTATAGTTCCTCTTTTACAATATCATTGAGATGCGGATTTAGTCTTCATTGAGGTTTCCAGATAAGACGAGCATCCTTTTTAATGTAGATATGTACATAATTATGGGTCTATGCCCTTCATGTATGGATAGTCCCAAGAAAAATCCCCTTTATATTTTTGCAAAACTTGAATGATCTTTTGCTATTGGTCATTGTCCAGACTATCATTGATGTTTAAAATCTTACCTAGTTCAATTTGAACAAGCTTACTATTATGACTGATAGTTGTCATAATATGCTAATCATCAGTATCTTTCAAAGGGTCTTCCAAGGCTTCATTGTCAAGAATTTCCTTTAACATTTGACATTTTACTTTATTCACAGTGGTTGGTTGATTAATAAAGTTATTGATCACATCATCTCTAGTCTGATTCTTGAATGTAAGCACCTCTGCTACTATAAGTGGTGAACAAATACTTTCTTCTAGGTATCTGGATGGTTGTTTATGTATTTTCACAATTTCTAGACTTGGATTGGTAGGAGGATATAGAAAAATATTCTTTATAGCATTTCCCTTAGCAATGGCCATGCTGCCTGCATGGAAACCTATGTAAGCATCGGTTGTTTCCAGCCAAGTTCAGCCCAAAATTAAAGGGCGCCCATCTAATTGACTCTTTGGGTTGATAACTAGAAAATCCACTCAGTACTCCCATGAATCAATGGAAACCGTAATGTCTTGTAAAGTTCCCTCTGGATTACCACCAAACAATCAATGAGTTCTAGCAAGGTGGTGGTACGTTCCATAGCTGTGATACCAAGTGTCTCACAAGGTTCTGCAGTTAAGATGTTAATGGCTACGCCCAAGTCAAATAGTGTGTTTATAAAGGAGTGACCATGTATTTAAACTATAAATATGGGATTCCTAGGATCTTCATATTTTATCGGTGTTTCCCTACCCAAAATTAAATCAAACAAGGTCCCTACAACATGGATAGTTAGTGAAGATTTTATTTTCCTCATAGGATTTTCCACAAATAGTTCTTCAATTGTTTTAGTGTAATTAGGAATATGTTGGATGGCCTGGAGGAGAGGAATTTTAATGAAAAGATTTTTAAGTTCCCCTACGAGATCAAAATCTGGATAAACAATTGGTGTAGGTATTGTTAATCTTGTAGGGAATGGGGAGAAGTAATTATGCGTTTTTCAGTATCTTCCTATTCAAATGTGTCTTCTCCATGTTTTATTTCTATGCCATTCACAGATGAAGGTAAATTTACAGGTAATGTTTCCAACTCAATTGGTGGTTAGCCTTTGTCTTCCTCAGGAATGATAATGTTTCCTAACCTTAGCCTAAGTTCATTGCATTCATTTTGTTCGGTCCGAAGGTCTGAGTTTTCTATGATTTGTATCAGCTGAACCAGTCTTTTATTGGGGTTTGGATTTGGTTGAGATGGTAGTTTGGGACATAGAAGGGGCTAATGATTTTGCTGTAATGGATATGGGGTTGATAATGTAGGTTGAGGTTGAGGATCTGTCCCCATAGACGAATTGGTTATGCCTAGAGGTCGCTGCTAGTTTGGAGACTAGTTCAAACTTTGCGAAGTAGAGGCAGGCAATTGGGATGAGTATGGATTTTTTTTCCAAAAAGGAGTAAATGAAGAATTTGTCCAACCATTATCTGAAAAGGACTGAGTTGGCCAGGGTGACATAGGAAATGATTGAGATTTCTAATTCGAGAAAGATGTTTGACCTTGCCACCTTGTTATGGAATTCTATTATTGATTAAATGATGAAGAAGGAAAGAACTGAGATGGGTTTTATGACATACCTATAGGTCGGCCTTGCCACTATCGACGCTGGTTCATTAAGTATACTAATTATGTCTCTTCCTCTGCTTCTTTAAAAACTACTTTCAACCCTAGAAGTGATGGACATTGCTCGGTGGCATGGTCCTTGGTGCAGATAGTACATGTCTGGACCATGTCCAATGGACACTCCTGTTGACTGTGCTTCTTCCGGTAGCATGAACAAAAAGTGGCCAAATTCTGTTTTGCTAAGGCTTGTTTCTATTTGGCCTGTAGGATGTCCAACTGCATTGTAAGGGTGCCCAGGATGTTTGTCTTGAATTCCTCCAAGAGGTTACCAATTTCTACTCTTGTCACACCTCGACTGGGTGGTTTGCTTCCTCTAGTTATAGAATCTCAGCTTCTTCACCTGGTGCATGTGCTACCTCATGAACAATTGATACACAAGTGAAAAATTTCATCATAATCCTCTTGAGAAATGTCACCCTTCCCCATCAAATTTATATTTTCTAACCATTATTATTTCATTCCTTTAATTAAGATGGCTTCCAGGACTTCTTTTGGTAATGTTAAGTGAGAGGATCTCTACAAATTGTACTGAAACTGTTCGACATATTCCTCTAGAGTTTCATCATCCTTCACAAACATTTTAAATATTTCATCTTTTAATTCCCTAGTCCTACAATAGTCTTGATATTTTGTGAGAAAAGAAGTTTTCATGTCATCCCAAGAGTTAATAGTGTGTCCGCCTAAACCCATAAACCACCGCAAGGCTGCTCCTTTTAAAGTAGAAGGGAACAACTTCAATTTTTGAGGATCAGTGGTGTAATCGTATCCTCTACATAGGATGTCAAACTCAAATAAGAAGGCATCCAAATCCTCTGTGGTCATCCCATGAAAGATTGGGATGTTTTGCAAGGGAATAGCTTTCATCGGGGCAATGGCTACTGGGTCGACTTGGGATATTCCAATGTCAAGGTCTGAGCTTGACGTGCTTGATTCACCATTTGGTCGAAAATGTGCCAATATCCTTTAGGGAATTCAGGGGATGCTATCTGAGTAAGTGGAGTATTTGCGCTCTGAAGTGGTTTTGCGGCACTTCCCAGATCTGGGATCACAGGAGATCCTAGTTCAGACAACTGTGGCTCTGCCTTAGTAGTTCCACTAGTTTCTCCCTCCCCTTCTCTTAAATTACACAATTTTCCCTCTTGTGAAGGATCATAATGTAAATTATTAGTGACCCAAAAGCTCTGTTCAGATCCTCCAGTTTGGCTATGAATATTAGCGTAGGCTGCAGATGGTGAGCCTGCTGCCTAAGGGATTATAGTAGGGCTTTTTCCAGATATAGTTCAGGGTCGTACTGATGGCTGAGATTTTTCTTTTCTTGTGATTTCATCTATAAAAGTTGATCTTCCAAGGTTCACTGATCCCTTGGGCTTTGTGGATTTGGGTGGGGGGTTCTGATATTTTTCTATCTTTTTATTCTTAGTCATTCATAAAAAACACCCTACTCCTATTTAACCTCTATTCATTTCCTAAAAAGTGGGTTGTTTGAGCAAGCACTTTACTTGTTGGTTACGCAAGTTCTTACCTCCTATTTTTAATACCCAATTCTTTTATAGCAAGAAAAATAAAAAGAAATCACTTTGAAACACTCTCTCGGCAATAGCGCCAAAATTTTGGTGCACTAAGATGACTATTAAAAGCAACCTTAATACCTACATTAATTATCAAACCAGGGTAAGTATGTTTATTTCAAGAGTGTTCAGTATTGTCTATGCAAGTGAATTCAGATGTTAATTCATAATTAAATGATTTCAGATCGTTGCAATAATTAATATCTAATTCTTGAAGTTCAATCCAAAACAAACCTGAAAACAAACCTTAAAGCATTTTCAAATCTATTTCAATATATTGTGCAAAAAAAATAAACTGAAAGAAAGTAAAAGGAATCACTCTTAGAAGATCTTACTAACATCAACAATAATTCATTCAGCAAGAAAGCTACAGAAAATGCACAACAACAACTATTCAAGATTTTAACTGAAAGCAACAACTATGAATTCAAATAAAACTACGTTAGAATAAGCAACAATCAAATACTAAATTAATCTAATAAATTCATCAAAGATTAACATGCAGTTGTGAAAATAGAAATATCTAGCATCTGGTTTGAATGACAAAGGTAAATTGTAGCAATCAATACTTACAACAATCAGAATAATTCTAATTTCATGAAATAATAGGAATAAACAATTGCAAGAGTAAACATAAATAAATACAACACAATTAAAGCAATAAATATCCTATCGACTGGGCCTAGAGTCTCTGAAAGTCACTGCTGAAAGACACTCAGAATATGGTTACAATTAAAACACAATCTTCTTAATTAAACTCGATAATAAAGTTACAACATCACCGTAGTGAGAATACTCTGTGTCAAAAGTGAGCAATTACAATCTCCAAATTTCTAGCTAGCTGTTCTATTTTTCCTCTCCACTTTATATAACCTATGAGAGAAAAATGGATAGAAGAAAATCCTCAAGATTAGGAGACCCTGAGGATTTTTCAACTGACAATCTGATTTCACTACAAAATAAAATCGATTCTCTTGGTCCTCTGCTAGTATTCATGATCAAAATATTATCCTTTATCTTTTCTTGGGAATTTTTGTTCCATCGTTTGAACAACAATCATTCAATTCACTTCCTTGCATATAAAAATAGGGAGAGTTAGCCAGAATTATACAATTCATTAGTGGTTGATTTTATCCAGCTTCTACAATTGTTTCTTCTAAATTCTTGTCTAAAATGAAGACAAACATATAAGGATGAATGATTAATTAAGCTAATATGAGGATAAAAAATACCTTTTCTATGACCCAACATACTCCCCTGCTTACCTTTTTGCATGTCATCATGCAATAAGATAATTGAGGTTCAGTTGTGTCAAAGAATAAGCAGGATAAACTTCTTCCTTATATAGCCTAAAACCATTTTTTTGTTTAATTATTGCAAAACCCTGGTTTACACGATAATCTGGAAAATCATAATCACAGTAATACCTTTTAGGGGGGTACCAAATAATAGGACATATGTAACAACATCCTATCCAGGCAGGACCCATGCCCAAGACTATATTGTTGTACATGATTAAGGGAGCAACAATAGCTTTAAAGTTTCTATACCCAAATGGCTCTTGATTTTTGACATTGTTAGTGGAAGCTTCCCATATTTGCCTTGTTGCCAACAAAGCTTCCTCCTTAATGTCCTACATGTTAGATAAAATACACTACCAATCATAGATCTGTACTCTGGTTGGTTTACTGCAGGAGAATCATCATTAGAATTGAGGCTACATCCTGTCATCATGGGAGTACATACATGTTTACATTCTTCCATCCCATACTCCTTTAGAATTTCCTTGAGATATATTGTTTGTGAGATAAAGATTCCATCTTTTGCTTATTGTACTTATAGACCAAGAAAATAGGTTAGTTCCCCAAGAAAAGACATTTCAAATTCTTGCCTCATAACATAAGCAAAGTATTGACTCATACATTCTTCATTACTTCCAAAGATGATATCATCAACATAAACGACAATAATTAGCATTTTATCACCTTCAATTTTTGTGTAGAAGTTGTTGTCTGTGGATCCTTTTGTGAATCCTTGTCATTGAATATTATTTTCAAGACGATAATACCATCCATGTGGAGCTTTTTTTATCCCATATAAATCCTTTTTGATTTTTCATACAAGGTTTCCATCATTCCAAAAAATGAATCCTTATGGTTGTTCAATATATACTTCTTCTTCTAGATGTCCATTAAGGAAGGAAGATTTTACATCCATTTGATAAACTCTGAAATTTCGAAAACCTGAAAATCTAAGAAACATTCTTATGGCTTCAAGTCTAGCTAATGGTGCAAATGTTTCTTCAAAGTCTATACCTTCAAACACATCTAGCTTTCTTCCTAATCACTTCTCCATTTTCATTCAACTTATTTTTGAATATCCATTTTGTTCCTATAACATTTTTATCACAAGGCCTTGGAACCAGTTCCCAAGTATCATCTTTTTCAATTTCATCAAGTTCTTCATTCATGGCCTTAACCCAACATTTGTCTTTACTATCTTGATTTACATTTTGTGGTTCAATGGTGGAATATAAATCTAGATAACTATAAGATCCTACAAGAGTTCTTCTTGTTTTTACCCCTGATTCCTTTTCCCCTAGACTTTGAGTTTCTAGATGATTCTTTTGAACATACCTAGATGGATCCTTTTCTTTATCCGATGTATCTACTTTTGATGCTTCATTATTTTCTTCTTCTATATAATTGTGACTTGATGTGGGAAATAATTCATCATCATCATCCTTTTTTTCTGATGTTAACTGTTTGGGCCCTATGCGTGTTTCATCAATCACAAAATCAATGCATTCAACAATTTTCCGAAGTCTCTTATTGTAGAAATTGTATGATTTACTTCCATATGAGTAACCAAGAAGTATTGTTTCATCTACTCTAGCTTCAAACTTACCAAGTTTTTCATCATTATTTTTGATGAAACATTTGCTTCCAAAAAGTCTAAAATTCTTTACAATGGGAAGCTTACCATACCAAAGTTCACACACAGTTTTATCACTATTCACACAAATATGAGCCTTGTGGAGAATATTTGTTACAATATGTTCGACTTCACCCCATAAGGTATCAAGGCTTCCAAACTCATCAACCATAGCACCAACCATTTATTGAACATTTCTATTAATTTTTTTTGACACACCATTTTGTTGAGGTGTTTTAGCTACAAAAAAGTGTCTTTTTATGCCATGTTATTCACATAAATCAAATAATTCATTTGATATGTACTCTCCTCCTTGATTAGATCTCAGACATTTGATTTTTATATCTAATTCATCTTCAGCTAATGCCTTGAATATTTTAAATTTATCAAATTCTTCATCTTTGTGTTTGAGAAGACCGATCAAACAAATTCTAGAAAAGTCATCAATGAATAATATATTGTATTGTTCTCCACGAGGTGACTTTTTCTTTACTGGTTGACACAAATCAGTATGTATAAGTTCAAGAGGCTTACTTGTTGATCCTTCTTTGGAATTTAATTGAACTTTGGTTTTCTTACCGAATTGGCATGACCTACATATGGTATTTTCTGATATGGTGATGTAGGGTAGATCAAGAACAACTTTGAGTTTGCTTTATTTTCTTATTTGAAAGAAGCTTAAATGTCCCAACCTTCCGTGCCATAACCAATTTTATTCTACCTTGCCTAGGTAACATTGTTCTTAGCCACCTTTCAATATATACAAATTTCTTGGCATTCTTGTTCCTTTGATTATGGTCTTTCCTATATCAAGTTCACGAATGACACATTCTTGTGATCAGAATACCACCTCATTTCCTTGATCACACAATTGGCTAACTCTCAACAAGTTATTCTTTAATACATCAACATACATAACATTAATTGCTTAAAATTTTTCTTTTAGAAAAACAAAACCTTTACCCTTAATGGCAACAAGTGAGTCATTTCAAAAATTGACATTCTTTTCTTTCTCCCATCACCAACCCCGACCTTTGGAGTTTTGGTGTTTGGAATCAATTTGCAAAGAGTCCCACCCATGTTCTAAAACATTGTATGAAATAAATTTATATTTATCACCTGTCATGTGTTCCAAGCATCCTCTATCAATGTACCATTGATTTTCTTGTCCTTCTACAAACAATGCTATGCCACAACTTTTAGACTATACCTCCTTCCTTTTCCAAACCTTGGAATTTGTTGATAGTTGCTCCTTTTGAGATGTTGGCTATAATTTTCTCTTGCATTCAGATTCTTCATGACCAAAGTTATTGCAACCTGAGCATTCAATTTCATCTATAAGAGGTGAGAAGATATTACATGAGTTATTCTTGACTCCTATCTCATTCCTTCATTTTCTTTCTTCTCTAGTCATGATAGTTTTGTATGCAACACATTGAGTAACCTTATGACCAAAATTATGACATGAGAAACATTTTCCATTAAAGAGGAAATTTATGTGACCATAGAATCTTCTAGTGCTGTTTACCCTTTGAATGGACCTTCTATTTATATTCGTCCTTGGATTGGAATGAACATGATTTACTTGTGGAATGCCTTTATTCTTTTGCTGAGGACTAGGTTTTGCTGCATTACTGAAGCTTTGCTAGCTGATTTTCGTTGTAATAACAAAGCTTTGCTAACTAGTTTTTGTTTCATTTAGATAGCTTCTGGTGTTGGCTGAAGACGTTTTTGGTTGATATGTTTCTCTACTGTATCCAAGACCTGTCTTCATAAAAGGAGAGTGATTTACAATGATAATTTCATCTAAGGTTTCAGATTCTTTAGAAAATCTAAGGTTCAAGGTTTTTATTTTCTCAAGTTCCTTTCTTAGACTTACTACTTCACATTCTAACTTCTCATTATGCTTTTCTTTTTCTATGAGTTGATTCTTCAAATTATCTATGGATACTTTGTTTTCTTCCAAGAAAATTTCGAGTTGAGTAATTTCTTCAAAGAAATCTTTTTCTTCTAATGCATCCACAAATTTATCATTAGACTCGTTAGTATTTTTCTCAAAATCCATGAGTAATTTAAGATCTTGATCAGATTCACCTTCTTCACTATTTGACAAGCCATCACTATCTTCATGAGTATAATAACCTTTTCTACTGTCAAACCGTTTCCTATTAATTTTTGTAGAATCCTTCCCTTTGTCATGGGTGTTTTTATGAAGACATTTAGCAGCATAATGACCAACTCTACCACAAGAAAAACATTTGAAGGGAATCTTACCTCTAAACGTTCTGGTGCCCACTTCAAGTTACTTTACAAAGTTCACCTCATCTTCTTTTGATATGTATCCTTATTCCTTGCATTCCTCATTCTGTTTTCCCTTTGTAGATGCTTTAAATGCGACTTCTTTGACTTTTGAGGGACTTCCTTTCCTCGTTTCAAAAGAAGTCAAGATCCCATGAAGTTGAACAACAGTGAGGGTCTGTAGATCCTTCTTCTCTTCAGTGGCAAACACTTTTAACCCAAATTTAGGAGTTAGAGATCTTAAGATTCTCTCTACTAAAGTAATGTCACTTATTTCTTCATCTAGATTTTTCATGCAATTTACAATCTCATCTATATGAAGAAAGAAACTAGAAATACTTTCATCATTATGAATTTTGAGAGTTTCATATTGAATTATGAGAGTTTGGAGTTTAGCACCTTTTACCTTGGTATTGAATTCATAACTTTGAATGATCCTGTCCCATATTTCTTTTGTTGTGTTTAGCTACATAACTTTGACAACTTCTGATTTTGTCAGAGTTTCCAATAAAGCATTGACGACTTTGGCATTGGTTTCATACGTCTTCTTTTATGATGCATTTGTGGGAACTACCACTGGATATTGGTAACCTCCTTCTACAGTTTCCCAAACATCTGCTCCAAGGGACTAAAGATAGGCTTTGGTTCTTGTTTTCCAATATATAAGATTATTTGTGTTGAAAAGTGGTGGTCTGATAGATGTCGATCCTTCTTGATTGCTCATCTTGTGAGATCTTCCTTCAAGCGATCAAGATTCTTTTGAAGGACCTTCTCTATTAAAATTGGCAACTAGGGCCAAACTCCATGTGGATCACCTTATTTATGGCTTTTGATATTTTTCCTAGATTCCTCTCATCGAGAGGTCTAGGATCGATCTAAAGATCATCCAATTCCGATAAGTATTTATGGAGATATGAATTTATTTTGATTATGGACAAATTGTCAAGGTCGGCCAACAAACTTATGTAGGCTTAGAAGCCCAATAGTCATGTATGTTCAACCTCAATGTTTTCATATAAATACAAGGAGCATTCTCTTCATTTGGACAATTCAATTCACTCGTCTTCTCTCTCTCTCTCCTATGCGTAAAAGGAGCCTCTCTCTCTCACACACGTGTGGCTAAAAGGATGATGTCCTAGGGCAAGGAAGATGTAGAAAGAAGGATGCTAGGGTAGCAGGCCATCTCTTTGATCAGTGTTGACCAAGCATTGACCTTCCAGAAATGCGGATTGGATGTGGTTGCCTCTCCTAGGCAAGCCGCAATTTTTGGCATGAAAATCTAGGTGGTCTGACATTTGGTTTGACTAGTGTTGATTGCCCTAGTTTAGGGCTGCAAGTTGACTTCAGAAATTTACAAATTGATTGAAATTTTGGGGCTGTTCAAGGGCTGTTTCTTCAGCCTGTTCGAGGACAAGTTGACCAGAAATTGACCAAGTATTTTAGAGGTCAATTTCAGCTAGTTTGATCAAGTTTGACTTTAATGATCTAGGGTTTTCTGCTGCTGATATAAAATTACAGAATTCAGATTTTGTACTATTTCTCTCTGCTGAACTATTGAAGATAAAACAAGATTTGATCAAAGAGTTTCCCCGCATTGGGGTTTGTCCCTGGCTAGCTGCCACATCTTGTGTCTCTTATCTTGCCTTGTTTTATGTTGATCATTTAATGTTCTATATGCACTTTACTTAATGTATATGTGATTGCTAATATGTAGTTAATAAGAAGAAAAATAAGTAAACTGTTCTAAGCATAGAACATACCATAATTTAACATGGTATCAAAGCTGAGGTGAAGACAAAGCCTAAGCAAGAGCAAGAACAAGAGTAATCACCGAATAGAAGGTTGGCAAGGCTATCTTAAAAAGAAATCATGGGGTCCTCAATACGCTTCCCTACTGAAGACAAACTCCGTGAGAAGACTGACTATCACGGATGGAAGATGTCTCTTGATCTAACATTAGAAGAGCAGGAAGTGTTGGACCATCTGAGAGGCAGGATTGTTGATCCTCCATCAAATGCATGTGCTACTGCTAGAAACAAATGGACCAAGGGAGAAGTCAAAACAAGGAAGATCATCTGAGACTCTATTAACAAGTGCTTAGTGGCCTATGTTTCCGATCTGAACACCTCCAAGGAAATCTATGATAGACTAGACTACTCTTCTCAACGATGACATAATTCTTGGATTTGAGTAATTAATGGCCAGATGCATTTAAGAAGAAACAAGGATGGAAGAGTAAGAAATGCCCATACTTAAAGGTCATCCCTCTGCCTTTTCTTCTCATACTAAAAGAAGAAATAATTCCAGGGGTAAATTCAAAGGAAAGGTTGGACCAAAGGGTGGAAGAAAAGGATGATGTTACAATTGCAATAAACAGGTCACTATGCAAGGGAGTGCCCTAATAAAAGGGACTCACACTAGGATGATGATCAAAATCCCTCTCAAGGGAATCAAAGGAATGGTAGGTCAAATGGCAGAGGTAAAAGAAGTGTCAGAAATCAAGGAAGAGGACAACCATTCAAGAAGGAAAGAAATTACAAGTATGAATCTCACAATGTTAACAAAAAGCAAGATGAATATTATCTACCAACAGCTCTATCTACTACTGCTCCCCTGGACTTGCTGGGAAATTGGTTTATTGATAGGGGTGCCTCAAGGCACTTCACTGGTTACAAATAAGCTCTCTATAATCTGATAGAGAAGGAAACCAAACTAGAAATTGTTCTTGGAGATAATTCAAAATATCTCATGAAAGGCATAGGAAATGTCACTCTTCAATTGAATTAGGGTAAAACCATCCACTTACAAGATGTATTATATGTACCTGATCTCAAAAAGAACCTGGTGTCCATTTCGGCAATGGAAGACAAAGGCTACAAGGTGGCCTTCAGCAATGGCAAGGTACGTGTATGGAAAAGGAACTTTAAAGATGCTTTTACTCTTGGGTTTCAAGTTGATTCATTATATTAGGTCGGTGGAAGTCCGCTGGATGTCATGTCTTGTGACACATCTCTTCAATCCGAACTATGGCATCGGAGGTTTGCTCACCTTCATTATAAAGCTCTACCCGATGTAAGAAAAATGGTGACCAAAATGCCCAAGTTCATATTAGAGCAAGAAGATGTATGTCCAAGATGTGCCAAAGGGAAGCTCAAAAAGGGACCATTCCCCTCAAGCCAAAGCAAGACCTATGATATATTACAGTTGGTTTACTCAAACATATTCAGTATGATGTAGAAATTTTGAATAATATGACACTTATTCACAGAGATTATCCTGATTATACATTATTTGCGGAATCATGCATAATACATAAGCTCCTCTACGTTGATCATCAATTTTGCGGAATCAGAAACATTCGCATGCGCACATTGAAACATCAATCACACATCAACACAGTATGTACCCGGGGAAAGCATAAAGCTGAAAAATCCCAACTATTTGTATATTATATTGATTGAGAACATGTAACAATACATAGTACAATACTCCTCGCAAGTACTCAGTACTATCTCCGCCTGTTACACACAAACTAGCTCAGATTTGAATCAATCACAGGTTCAAATCTCCTCCGTTGCTTGCCTACCTCCACTGTGCAATCTTGCATGAGAATACTGATGAATGAATGATCCAAATTCGTATTTCCCTCAAATATACCACGCAATCCTCATTGGAAATACTCAATCCATTGATTGTGCAAATCTCATGCACAACTATAGTCACAACTGATAGCTGCCTTGCCCTTTCACTCACCTCTAACACTTGTCTCCACTAAACTGTCAATGCACTGAGTTAACTGATGCATTCCTCAGTTGATTCATGAGTTAATAATTAGTGAATTAATTAATAACCAATTCACACCACTCAGCACTTAGTCTATTGATTATTTAGACTAAATACAACTAGTTTAACTACGTCAAATTGAACACAACTCCATTAACTCCTCAATCAACTCCACAGAACTCAATCATTGAAGTCCTAACTGATGTCCTTCATGCAATAGCTCAAGTAACCCATAAGAAACACATATTTCCTTCTAGCAACTGCATGTGCCACATCCGTAGCTCAAACTGAAGTGCTCCAAGAGGATAAGATAATGTTTATAGTCCAAATATTATTAAGAGCTAATAATATTCGACTGTTCTATTTTTAGCCTGGCAGTCTAAAAATAGACTCCGACCATATGTCTAAAGATAGAAGTCCATCTATTTTTACCAACATGACCAATCATCCACAAATAGCATCCTGCAACTCATAGACCATGATCCATATGTCTAAAAATTGACATAGTCTAAAAATAGACTTTGCGCCAAAAATAGCCTGCGGGACCACTTAGTGAAGGCGACTTCTTTTCACTAAGCTCCATCATCTTGTTGCATTTTCAACATATGATGCTTGTGAACTCCTTGGGAGGATATTTATATTACTCACTTTTACAGATGACTATTCTTGCAAGACTTGGATATACTTCTTGAAAAAGAAGGATGAAGTGTTCTCCTGGTTTCGGCACTTCAAAGCCTTGATCAAGAATCAAACTGAAAAGAAGATTAAGATCTTAAGGACTGATAATGGGACTGAATATGAATCCAATGAGTTTCATGACTTTTGCAAAGAGGCTAGCATTAAGAGGGAGACTATGACACCATACACTCCTGAACATAATGGTGTGGTGGAAAGGAAGAATCGTACAATTGTGGAAGCTGTCCATGCTATGCTCCATGATCAAAGACTTCCGAAGTTTCTACGGGCCGAAGCTGCAAATACTGCCATTTATGTACAAAATCGATACCCTCATCAAGCATTGGGTTCCAAGACTCCTGAAGAAATGTTCACCACTGGTCAAAGGGAAGTCAAGATTAGTCGTGATGTCACCTTTGACGAAGATATGCCTCTTAGCAAGGTAGACAATCTTCCTACTTTAAGGGGATCTAAAGAAGCTGACACTGAGGAACTAAAGGAAAAGGAAGATGAGACGATGCCTGATGTGGAAGAACCTTTGGATCCTATTGATCCTCCTCTGTAAGAGCCTTCCTCTTCTAGGAAGAGGCCTTCATGGCTTAGGGGGACACTTGATGATGTTGAAGGACACATTGCACCCTGAGGAACCTTCCGTGAAAGTAAGAAGCTGAACAGGTATCAGGGATACCTGACCATCATGAGCATGATCATCCAAAATGAGCCTTCGTCATTCATAGATGCCATCAAGCATCAAGTATGGAAGGATGCTATGACCAAGGAATATGAGTCCATTATGAAAAATGATGTTTTGGATGTGGTCCCCAGACCCCAGGACAAAGCAATTGTCACTTCAAAATGGCTTTACAGGATAAATCATGCAGTTGATGGAAGTGTGGAAAAGTATAAGGCTCATTTTCTCGCTCATGGCTTCTCCTAGAAGGAAGGTATAGAGTATGATGAGATATTTACACCTATTTCCCGATATACCACCATTCGCTCTATCATAGCCTAAGTAACTAGATTCGTCCTATAGGCCCCACGAATCCTGAATCCATCGTGTTCAACGTGATTCTCTCCAAATTCGTGTCCAAAACCCATGACACATTGTGTCCTTTTTTGACACGTCGAATCCGACTGCATGTCACGATTTTATCAGCGTGTCACGATTTTGGGAATCATGTCCTATTTTCTAGGACTCGCTAGGCTCAAAAAGTGACCTGCACGGGTATGAAAAGGCCACATTTGGTCATTACAACCACGCATATTTTCATTTGGCAAGCGTTTTGGCAGCTTCATGATCAAGTCTAGGCCCTAGTATTGATATGCTATTCATGGTAATGTTAAATTCTTAAAGTAAAAGTGACATTCTCCTTAATCTTCATTTTCATCCTTTTACTTAAATTTTTAACATTACCATGAAATGACTCAGGATGTTTGAGAGTGGTTTCGGTCTCTTTGGATTTCATATGGAGAAAGTAGAATTTCAGATTTCATTCAAAATCCAGCAGACTTATCAGTTTTTCAGGATTTTAGGATTGGGGGATTGCAATGTTTCCATTGAATTTTGTCATGGATTAGGGTATGGAACTCGTATTTAATCAACAACACCAAACTAGGAGCTTCTGAAAATGTTGCTCCCCCTCCCGTTTTCGCTCTTGCTCTCCACTTTCGCTCCCGCTCCCAAGTAACATTGTTCCTGATGATATGGGTCTGGACACCAGTGTTGAGTTGACATTGACCAACATGGATCTCAATTATCCAGTGCTATAGCCTGTTAGATTTGATGACTTAGAGGGGTCATCCTCCACACCAGCAGATGCAGAGGCGACTATGGATACAGGGGAGGAGGAGGATGTAGAGGAGAGCAGTGGGGACCATGATGATGAGGACATTGATGTTGATTCTGATGCTGATTGATGCCTTGAGGCTTGTATACCTATAGTTGTTTTATATTTTCTATTTCTATTTTCCATTGGCATTGCACCAACACTACCTATGTAACACATTTTGATTTGATGACTTAATGAGAAAACTACAATTGTCATTGTGTTTATCTTACTATCTTGTAGTTGTAAGTTGTCTTTCAGTTATGAATTATGAATCATGATTTATGTGACCAGAACCACTGACATGTATTTGAATTTTGTATGTACTATGCATGCTCATAGCTATAGATGAAGATCTATGTTTGAAATCAATAAATTTGTATCATTAATTAAAATTTGTGTAAGAAATATCTAATTTTTTAATATATATATATATATATAACGAATCCTACGTGTCCTGTTCCGGGGGGTCAACGTGTCCGAATCTGACACCACGAATCTCGAATCCTACGAATCCCGAATCCCCGTGTCAGGTGATTTAGTTACAGACAGAATACCTGGAGAACATAGGCCTGAAAAGAGCGCAAATCAAGTGGATCGAAGCAAAAGGAGCAACAAGACACTTCTAAGGAGGGGAAGAAGAAGCAAAAAGGGGGAAAACATAAAAAGACGGCATCCACAACACACCAGTGCAAAGATCCTAGCAACCACTACAACATTGATGGCCATACAGAGGAGAAGCGTTGGAAATTGCATCCAGACCTAAACCCGAAGAACGAGAAGAAAGATAATAAGAAGAAGAATCTCATGGCCACTGATTCGACCAACCAAATTGAAAGCAGCTCGGACGTGAATGAGAATAGCGTTTGTACATAAGTGCAGAAGGAGATGAATCTGAGTAGCCTTTAGCAATAGGAAGAGAAAGAAATGACCAAACTCTTTCATGTAAAGATACAAGTCAAGAAGACGAAGATTGATGCTCTATTTGACTCATGATCGCAGACAAATCTCATTGCAGCAGATTTGGTCAAGAAGTTGGGGCTGGAAGTTCGTGATCATCCAAACCCATATCCACTGGGATGGGTACATAAGGATGCAAAGCTGAAGGTAACAAAACAGTGTAAAATTACATTTCTTATCAGTGTTGATTTTATTGATGAAGTATATTTCAATGTGGTTCCCCTTGATGTATGTGGAGTCGTGTTTGGGAGTCCATACATGTACATGCGTGATGAAATATTCATGAGGAGAGCTAACCAATATCATATCATCAAGGATGGAAAATCATTCATCGTCAATGCGCACAAACGCAAGTCGAAATTTTCACTAGTAAGTGCCAACCAAGCTAAGAAACTAGTTAGTTCCAGCAAGAAGTATGTTTTATTATTTTTAAGGGAAAATTGGTCTGTAGAGGAGTTAATAAGAGGCAAGGCATCCCTAGAGGGGTGTACTAAGAAACAAAAACAACAATTGGAGGAGTTGTTACAGGCATACAGGGACGTGTTTTGAGAGCCTAAAGGGCTACCCCCTAAGAGAGAAGTGGAGTACGAGATCCAGTTATTCCCAAACTCCCCATCGCTAAATATTGGGTTGTACAGGCAGTCTGTTATAGAAGCAAGTGAGGTGAAAAAACAGTTGTAGCAACTGCTGGAACAGGGTGTCATTCGACCAAGTACATCACTATGTGGGTCACCCATCATCATTGTGTATAGATTACAGGGCGTTGAATAAAATCATGCTTAAGAACAGATACCCCCTACCCAGGATAGACAATTTGCTAGATCAGTTGCAGCAAGCAAATTATTTCACCAAGTTGGACTTCAAGTCTAGATATCACTAGGTTCGAGTCAAAGAAGAAGATACATGGAAGACCACTTTCAAAACCATGCAAGGTTTGTATGAGTGGTTAGTTATGCCATTTGGCCTATGTAATGCACCAACTACATTTATGAGATTAATGAATGATGTATTGCTTCCTTTTATAGATTCATTTGTTATTGTGTATTTGGATGATATATTGGTATATAGTGCTACCTAGGCAAAGCATATTTCACATTTGACGCAGGTGTTGGAAACATTGAAGAAGCACCAACTGCTAGCAAATCTCAAGAAGTGTGAGTTTGCGCAACAGTCCTTGGTGTATTTGGGATATGTGATTGGTGTAGGAGAATTGAAGATAGATCCTTCCAAGATGGAGGCCATCATGAAATGGTCGATGCCTACTAATGTTACTGAGGTTAGGATTTTCATTGGAGTAGCACAGTACCTGAGGAAATTCATAGCCTCGTTTTCAACGATCACAACACCGCTCCACGCCATAACAACAAGTGCAAGAGTTTCCAGTGGGGAAAAGGGCATCAAAAGGCTTTTGATGAGTTAAAGAAGAAGATCAGTGAAGCACCAGTTCTGGCATCACCAAACTTGCAACAACCCTTTGAAGTGGAGACAGATGTGAGTGGGTATGTTATGGGAGTTGTCTTAATGCAAGGAGGAAGGCTCGTTTGCTACCATTCTGAAGCATTTCATGGGGTAGTCTTAACTACCCTACCTATGACAATGAGCTCTATGCCATGGTGTAAGCTTTGAAGAAGTGGAAGCACTATCTAATGGGAAAGGAGACAATAATCCACACAGATCATCAGTCGTTATAGTACCTACAGGCCCAGAATAAGCTACAACAGACCAAGCACTACAAGTGGATGGGGTTTTCATAGCAGTTTCATTTGGTGATCAAGTATAAGAAGGGAAACACCAAAAAGTTGGTTGATATGCTTTCAAGGCCACCCACATCAAAGATTACAGCTTTGGGGACTCTTATGCACATGGTGTCATTCACATATGATGCATACAAAGAGGCATATTCAGAAGATGAGGACTTCAAGGAGGTGTATCAGCAATTGCAAAGTCAATGTCATGTGCATGATGGCGACAACACCATTGACTACCATCTCCAAGATGGGTTACTCTACAAGCTGGATAAGTTATGTGTTCCTAAAGGTGAGCATTGGCAGTTGATTAGAAAGGCTCACACCTCCAAGGTTGTAGGGCACTTTGGTGTAGGGAAGACCATGGCTAACTTGCATAGGTATGTGTATTGGCCCAAGATGCAAGAAAAAGTAGTTAGGTTCATAAGAGGATGCATGCTTTGTTGTACCAACAAGCCTAGCAACAAGAAACAAGGTTTGTATCATCCCTTACCTATACCTACTTGTCCTTGGGAAAGCTTTTCCATGGACTTTGTGGGAGGTTTACCGACAACCAGGAAGGGACATGACCACTTGTTCATGGTAGTTGACAGGTTCACCAATATGTGTGTTCTGATAACCTGTAAAAAAGACCATCATCAGACAAAAAGCAACAAACTTGTTCTTTAGACAGGTCTGGGTACACTTTGGGATACCAAGGAGCATCATTTTAAACAAGGATACAAGATTTCTCAGTGCATTCTGGACTACAATGTTGGTGAAGATGGACACGGAGTTGAAGAGATCTACAACATTCCATCCACAGATAGATGGGCAGATAGAAGTAGGCAATAGGACTTTGGTGCAACTTCTAAGGTGTTACAACCAAAAGTATCTGAATACCTGGGATGAAAATCTGGTATATATACAACATTCTTATAATAGAGAAGTTCACACTTCTATCAGAAAGTCCCCATTTGAAACTTGTTTTGGATATTTGCCACCTTAACCTTTGGATATTTCATATGGGCAGCAAGGAGGAGTGAAGGAAGACATTACAGGAGATGCTTTGAGGGATGAAAAATTTATAGAGAAGATCAGGTCAATCCATCTATAAGTATATTCTTATGAAACACTGCATAAGTCGCAGGTGAAGTATAAGGCCAGGCATTATCAACACAGAACAGAGAAATCATTCAAGGTGGGAGACAGAGTATGGCTACAGTTGAACAAGGAGAGACTGTAGGGGCTTGGTAAGAAAATCAAGACTCTAAGGTATGGTCCCCTTGAGATACTGGAAAAGGTGGGTGATAATGCATATCGACTCAGTTTACCATCATATATGTGCATTTACTCAGTTGTAAATGTGGAGAATTTGAAACTCTATGAGCCTTCCATGCTAGATTAGGAAGAGGAACAGGTCCTACCTTCTATAGAGGATTTGGCATCAGACGCTTGGGGAGATTTGACAGAAGATATATTTTTTGTAGAAGAGGTCCAGAACTACAAGACAAGGGCAACAAGACCTTTGGAAAATTGGGTTGAAGGGACAACTTCCAGGCAAAGCTAAATGGTACACCAGAGAGAATGTGGAGGAAAAATTCCCTCACCTATTTCAGTAAAATCTTTTGGGGACCAAAAGCCTCCCAAAATGGGTAGGTCTGATTCGAATTGGATCATTATATTGTTTGTCATCCATCTCGATGCATTTGGAGTGGAAAAAGTGGAAGAATAATCTCATGGGATTGTGTCTTACTGAGTCTGAAACCTTCGGGAGCATTTTGAGGTATCAAACAACATTTTTGGGGATAAAACTTTGCCACTTAAGTGCAACACCTTTTCATGTTATTCTACACACAAAGAGATTTCCAACGGCACAAGAATCATGTCAATCAAAGACCGTATGCAAAAGTTATGCCACTCATAAGTTGACCTTCCTGTTTTCACACCTAAAGTTCAAGAGGATGTTGCATCAAGCCCATTATTCATGGAAAAGTGGCTAGTCATGTGTTTGTGATGTAAAAGACTCTAGAAGTGTTTATTTCGTAACTCTAGTTAAGAGTCGATGTAGTCAAAATTAACCACTAGTAGGCTATCAGGTTGTGTTATAACCAGGCCACTAGGAGGTAGAGGCATTCCATTCTTTCGAGAGCATTTTGTTCCATAGTTGAGCAAAGATAGCCAGGAGAGATAGGAGGTAGAGCACACTTAGAGAATATGTGCACTGTAGCAGCCCACGGGCCACAAACATTACTTCTTTGTATTTGCAACCATATTTCCAGATAGAGAAAGAGAGCGAAGCGGCCTCACCTTCCAGCTAGGTTTTCTCCCGAAAGGGTTTCCCATAGAGCATATCATGTGTATTATGTGTGTGTGAGCTTATTTTGTTGTTTTCTACTTTTTTACTTGATTTACTTTTACATACATGCACTAATTACAATTAATTGTATAGATCTATAAATTAAATAAAAGTGTAATAGTATAGAATCTCAAATTTTTAATATAATATTATCAGATCTGTTATGATGAACTGTCTAGTGGAATAACCACTGCAGTTTACAGATCATTTGTGAGACAAGCATTGAGGTAGATATTCCATTTTTGCATACACATGTATTTTTGTCTCATCCATGTTTTCTTTCTTTTACTCGTGCCTTCATTGAAGATAACATTAGGCCATCTACCTACTCCCATTTGTTCAATTCTTTTTAGATATCTTATGAGTCGCACCATAGCAATTGCTTCGATGGGAGTTGTTCCCATTTCACTCAACATTATCTCATAAGGTACCAAACTTTTTATTTTGAACTTGCTCATGATCAAGCGTTTTTGGATTTCCTCAATTTGTTTCCATTTTGAGACGGGGGTGCAACTAGCCCACAATTGACACCCATATAACATTATTGGACAAACTAGGAGTCCAAAAAGTACTTTAATCATTTTGCAATCCCATAACTCTGCCTCTCTACATCTGTTTTGAAGAACATATAATGCTTTATGCCCTCCTAAAATTATCTTCTTTCTGCAATCCTCCCAATTAAGTTTGTCGTTGAAATCAATCCCGAGGTACTTGTACTCATTTACTTCTTCAAGAATGTTGCCTTCAAAGAAGAACGTATGTTGGCTTTGCTTCCTTTTATTAGAGAAAATCATTATTTTGGTCTTGCTAGTATTGACTTGCATCCCCACTCCTCTACATAATAGGTGCATCTGCAATCCATGGGTCGATTTAGAAATCAATGCAAGATCATCAGCATATAAAAGAAGCTTTATCACAAACTCCCCCAACTGAACACCATCTCCACCTTGCAGATTTAGCCACTCTTCCAGTTTATCAATATATAAACCAAAAAGAGCAGGGTATAAAGGACAACCTTACTTGACTCCAATGTCATTTTTAAAGCTTTCTAAAATACCTGCTGAGGTTCTAGTTTTGACTTTCACCTCTTCATAAAGTTTATGGACAACAGCTCTATAATGCAAAGGAATAAAATGATTGCATCTGTGTGTGAGATGTTTGGTTTGTTTCTAACATAGGTTGGGAATAGGGTATTTTAAAATATTTTATTAACAAGGTTGCATAGTTAGCATTCACTAAAAAATAGTGAAATTATAAGATAATTATTGTTAGTTACTATGTTTTGTAAAAGTAGTTATAAAATGTATCTTTCATCTCATACTTAACAATGAAATACACACTTATATTATATTGGCGGAAAAGAAATTCATGGTAGTCAAAATTACACAATCCCTGAATTGTTTTGAATAATAATGAATGAGAATGTTACCATGCTCGTGGATGAGGAGTTGTCATCCAACCAATTTTTTGTTTCTCTGCTCCTCAGATACCATCTAGCAATAACTTAAAATTATGTAGTGAAATATCTATCATTTAAATGCATATCATATTTGTTATAATTGTTTTTTAATTAAAATGTACTAATATTCTAAAAAATAATTGAATATATATATATATCATAGCATACACTTTTTAAATACAACATATCTATTTAATTACTTAATGTAATAATATTGTTTAATAATGGTCGCATTTAATTTAATTTAATTTATATGATTAAAGAAAAAGAAAATTATGTTCTTGCTTGCAACCTCTTTTTTTATTAGAAGAGATCGAAAGAATAAAGTGATTCTATAAATAGAAGACCTTTGATCTAAGGTAACTACATAGCTTTCTATTTATTAAAATTAGAACATATAATCTTTCAAATAACAATTAGTTTTACTTAAATTGTAATTTAAAAGATTAATTATTGTCTACAAATGTTAAGTTTCCATAGTGACATTTAATTTAAAGTAATTCTTGTTTTAAAAATTGTAGAAACGAGAGAGTCAAAGTTTTTGTTAAGGCCCTAATTTAAGCCTTACATAACTCACCAGAACCACGTACCTTGTGATAAATGTTGGAGAGTGTTAATGACTTGTGACTTAGATGTATCAATGGAATATTTTGAGAGGACTCGTCAAAATAATTTGAAAAATATTTTGGACTCCAAACAAACTTTTACCCAGCGTTTCTAGTTCTCGGCTCATTTAAAGTCTTGGTGAACTAACTCTTTTAATAGCATCCCACAAATTTGTTGAACTGTATTGAAGGCGCAAAATTAACGATTTTCATCACTAATGGGATGATCTCTAACTAGGGATTATTGCATGTAAGGCCACGTCTTGATTTTTGTTGATTCGTCAACCCTTGAAACTTAATTGAATTTGGATTTATAATTAATAGTAACACAATTACATGGGAAACATCATGCCTGTATTGACAAGTGTGAAGGTTGGGAATGTATTGTTTGACAGGTTCTGGTATTGACAGGTACATGTATGACAGTAAAGGAAACTAAGTTGATAGCGACGGCGAAAATCATGATTGTCTAATGAAACCAAATCCCTCTGCACCAATCAAAATGTGAATAAATCGAATTTTAAAATTTTAAAAAATAAATTATATTGGTTTTCTAATGTCGACGTTTACATATTGGTGGTTTAATTTTTAGTCAACGCTCGACAGGTAGTGCGTAATACCTCGGTGAATGCTATTTCCAACCCTATAGAAAAGTTAATGCACTCTGACATGCGGGGGAAATAGCGCTCGCCCTCTCTCT
>APFE031454164.1:48576-90649 GCA_000404065.3 Pinus taeda
AAATTTATTTTTTTTTTTATTTTTTAAATATAGTGAATTAAAGTTTAAATTCTTTATATATATAATTTGTGAAGATTAAATATTGTGAAAGTTGAAAAAAAAAACTAGTTCATGTTATTTGATAGCAGATATATATTTTCATCATCAATTCTGATGATAATAATAATTATACTCTTGGTTTCATTGTTATTCTTAGATTGTTGAGGGCATTATCGTTAATGCTTAGTGATTGTAATGATCTGCAATTACTAGACTAAAATCAATTCAAATGTAAAATTCTTCTATAGATGGAAATAATACAATGATTAGAGATTACATTGAATTTGCATTGGAGCAATCTTCCAAGTTCCATACCAATCTTTGGGCTTACTAAATTGTCATTCTTAGATATATCTCACAATATGCTTTCTAGAAACTTACTTTCTCTTCCCCAACTTCAACATCTCATTTATATTAATATTACAACAATTTCTTTGGGTCCTTGTTAAAGACAACTATGTTCAAAGGGTTTCCTATAAGTGCATGCCTTGTAATGTAGCACTTTGCATGCTATAGGACATGCAAAATTTATAAGTGCCAAAGCATGCTTGATTAGGGAGTCTTATGAAGTTAAGTTGGTTATGATCCTTCTATTCAACATGGAAACAATGATGATGCTTTTAGGCCTCTGATTGGTGATAAAGGTTCATTAAATGAGCAATGTGAATATGGAGCATTCGAAGACCAATAGTCATGGAAGATGACTTCATTTCAATAGCTTAATTTATTCGTTGAATAGTTTTTAACCAATAAAAGGTTGTTAAGGCATGGTCTACAATGCAAAGATGGAAAATGATGATCTGATTACTATGAAGGAGTTATGGATGTGCAAGGAATTAGAATATGAGAAAGTATGGAGCCTCTCAATTGGAGTCGACACACTAGACACTACCCTTAAAACATTATTCAACTTCTTTCTTGGTGCAAAAATGCATTATCAAAGCTTCTAATGTACAATTACATGCCCAACAAAAGCTTCAAGGTGCTCTTGCATGAGAATAGCATGTTGGTCTAGGAAATCAAGTATAACATTGAGTTAGGAGATGTATAGGGGTTAGTGTATTTGCATCATGACTAGTGAGAACCCATATTTCATTAAGACATTAAGGTTTGTAACATATTGTTATGAAATTAACATGAGCATTATCTTGTTGATTTTGACCCAACAAGCTCATTGATTCCACTAATTCCAATAAGTATTTGATATTCATAGTCATTTTTTATGGTTGTATAGCTCCCATTGAAGCACTTCATGGTTGTTTATGAAATCAACATACAACATCCTAGTTTAGATATTGTTACCAAGACCATTGTAGCTCTTGTCGCATCATACCTTATATTTTGCAAATTGGACCCTTCATATTGAAAGCAACTTATTCAAACTCCATGATGGTAAACACTAAAATGTTTACTCATATCAATTTATTACTCTAAGCATAGTATGCAACTTCATTGACTTGATCTCATTATGTAGGATTATAAGGGATTCAATCTCACCAACAAACCTCAATCAAATTTGAACAAAATCTCTCTGTCTCTCTGTCTCTGTCTCTGTCTCTGTCTCTGTCTCTCTCTCTCTCTCTCTCTATATATATATATATAGAGAGAGAAGAGAGAAGAAGAACTTTTTCTCTTGTCTCTCTCTCTCAATTCTTTGCATAATGTCATGTATTATGGGATATGGCATTAATAGTAAGGGCCTTTTTTTTTTTTTTTTTTTCTTTAAAATGGGGGGAAAAAAAAAAAAATCCTTTTTCCTTATTTTTCCAATTTGTGTGCATTTAACTAAATTAAAGATATATGATTGACGTATGGTAACAATATTTGTCTATTCTATATAAATATATAAATATATATATATATTCTGAAGAATTCTTTTAAAAATTACATTTTAAATATGCACAAGGATGCATTCAAAAAAGGGTTGCTTTGAAGTACAATCATCCATCAACAAAGAGAAAAATAACAAGCCTTTGAAGCCCTTCCCATTTCCAATCAGCTCACTACATAAGTACATATTATAAATACATAGCTAAAATAGCCAAAAATAAGAAACTTCCAGCCAGCCGAGAAGTATATCTTGGAGAAGAAATAGAGTCAACAACAGATATGGTCTTCAAAGATTAATAATATCCATATGCAGGCCTTTTATAAAAGGTCGATGATTGTACTCATAAAATGTGTCATCTAGTTGCTCCATGATCTTCCATGTGCCCAAATTATGTTCAATGCCCACCTAAGAAAGTGCATTTGTAGTAGTATTATGTTTCTTGTAGATGTTGTTGATTTTTGCTTGCCACTTCATAATCAATTCTATGTCTAAAACATGATCACAAACACACTGATATACCACAAATCCAAGCACTTTACACAACGGAAATATTCAACAGTGAAATCAATTTAGTGCATAAAGATATGAGCCCAAAGCTCGATTATTTTATTATTTCATTAACAAAATAATCATGGGGCTATCGTATCAGGGACCATGGCCCTCAATCTCTAACACAACCAATATACATAGTACATAAACTAGGGCTTGCAGTCTACAACATTAGATCTACAATTTGCCCACAAAGAAATAGACAAAAACAAACACATAGATTACTCGTTGAAGTACGCCATCTAGATTAGCCCTTTTTGCACTTATTGTCCTTGACACCTAACAGATCCTTTGCCTCCTTTGATTATCTTCTCACAAGGGTTATTTTGCCCCAAAACACTTGCACACATCAACTCCAACTGTCTGCCTTCACACAATGACAATGTAACTCCAATGTGATTGTTCATAGGCTCAAATGTTTACCCTCTCAGAGTGGTGTTTGCCTCATAAAATCACTATACTTAGGGAACAAAGCAAGGTTTGTACATGAATTGGATTCACCCCAGAATTCATTGTCCAACGCAACCTAAAACCTTGACTTCTCATAGTGTTTGAAAACACTCAAACCATTGTGCAACCTAAAACCTTGACTTCTCATAGTGTTTGACAACCCTCAAACCATTGTATATCAGTCCTTAACAACCTCTATCCAAGAACAAATTAGTGGACAGACCTCCAAGCATGAACCTATACAATCATCTACTTCAAGACATTACCAATATCCTTCCCAACTGATCTCTGCTTAGATTTGAGCTCAGTCTTGTGGCACTCTTCACTTAGGAATCTCAACCTTAATCTAACCCCTTGTAGCCACCTAAGGGTCTGCTCTTTCCTGTGACCACATCAGACTATAAATCTCTATGGTTACCTCACGTACCCATCCCTTAAAATGTTGAGAATTACTTAAGGGAACTCAACTCTCACTCTGTCTTCACCACAGGCCTCATGGCCTCTCTATTCAACAAAGATGAGGGTCTCAGACCTCCTTAATAGCACATGAATCAACTTGGCCTTTACATAGAGATATTCCACAATTCATATGCCCATAACCATATCCAAAAACCAAATCGACCATCCCTCTAAAGCTCGAACTGCTCTAGAACACAAGAAAGAGTATATTCATCCTTCTTTTAATTCCAGCTCAGCTCCTTGAGGATTTGCGGTCTTATTAGGCTATTATCTTCACACAAGATGAGTTGTAATGTTGTGTGATGAATCTACCCTTGATCCTTTTAATGTTTTCTTACTTGGTCGAGGATCTGGAGGTCCTCAACCTTCATTCTTTAGGCTTGGGCCACCAGTTCAATCCTAATTTTTTAGCACATGTTATGACCAGGAAATATTAGAGACCCTTGAATGCCTTCTGCTCACCTCAACCCTCATATCTAGGGCTTGATTCATCTCTGCAGCTTCTTATCTTAGTTTAATGTGGCCTCCTTATACATAACTTGGCACCTTTTAGCCCCTCTCAACCTTCTTAGGGCTTTCCTAAAACAAGAGAAATTACATCTTCTCTTGCACTTGATATTCCTAATGAAACTCACATTAGGCTCATTTATACCTTTCCTTGGGTCACATAGGAAAACTTACAGATCTATGGTTTTATCCTTTTTAACCCTTAGAACAAATTATTATTTCTTTCTTGGTCCTAAACCCCTTACTTGGGTCCAAAACCTCATTTTGGGGTAAATTTCCCAACAAACAACTTATTGATGGGTTGTCCTCTCTCAGAAATACCCTCTAAACTACCCAAAATCTAACACTCCCTCTTAGTGAGGAAGGTATTTCATTCACGCTTCTAGCTCGATGACTTTCCTTGCATGCCCATTAACATCCTCTCATGAGTCGTGCCTTTCCTTGTATGCCCATTAACATCCTCGCATGAGTCGTGCCTCTCCTTGCATAGCCATATCCATCCAGGCGTGTGTTGCGACTTCTTTGTTCTAGGCCTGTCTTTGATTTGCATGGTGCATGAATATTCTCGCATGCAACATGACTTTTCAAGCATGATCCTTGTCTGTCCTAGTAGGATCTATGACTTTCCTTGCACCACCATGAATTATCTTGCATGGTTCTTGATTGTCCTTGCATGGGCTAAAAACTTCTTGAAATTGCTTGAACCTAAAGATTTGAACTTCCATATGGCAACTCACAATCCTTTACAATCTCCGTTTGAAGCTAGACTCCCTCTAAGTCTACACAACCTCCACTAGAACACACTACTTCCTATGCACACTATGATCCACGTGCCTTCAAACTTCACTTTCATGCCATTTTGTTTTTTCCTCGACACTTTAGAATCATGTCTATGTCTAAAACACAATCACAAACACACTAGAATACCACAACTCTAAGAATTTTGCACAATAAAAATATTTAGTAGTGAAATCAATTTAGTGCACAAAGATATGAGCCAAGAGATTGATTATTTTATTAATTCATTAACAAAAGAATCACGGGGCTCTCGTACCAGGGATCATGGCCCTCACTCTCTAATAAAACTAGTATACATAGTATACAAACTAGTACTTGCAGTCTGCAACATTAAATCTGCAATATACCCACAAAGAAATAGATAAGAACCAACACATAGATTACTTGTTGAAGTAGCCCACCTATATTAGCCCTTTCTGCACTTGTTTTCTATCAATGCCTTTGCCTCCATCAATCATCTGCTCACAAGGGTTTTGTTGCTCCAAAACATTCGAACACAAAAGCTCTAACAATCTGCCTTTACACAATGACAATGTTACTCCAAGGTCACTATTCATAGGCTCAAATATCTACCCTCTCATAGTGGTGTTTGCATCATCAAATCAATGTACTTAAGACACAAAACAAGGTTTGCACACAACTTGAATTCACCCTAGAATTCAATTTCCAAGACAACTCAAAAACCTTGACTTCTCACAGTATTTGACAACCCTCCAATCATTGTATATCATTCCTTAACAACCTTTGTCCAAGCACACCTTAGTGGACAGTCCTCCAAGCATGAACCTTTGCAATCATCTACTTTAATACATATCCAATATCCTTCCCAACTGTTGAAAAGTGTGCAACAAGAAATGCTAAATTTAGAATGTGTTAAAAATAGACTTGCTAAAAATAGCATGTCTAAAAATAGCAGTTTGGCCAGTGAGGTCACTGGCCACATTGGGTGAGAGGTGAAACTGCTAAAAATAGAAAGTTCTAAAAATAACATTTCTGGGTCCCTTCCTATTTATAGTAGTCCCTAGTCTATCTATATGAAGTAAAATTAATTTTGGTCTTAATAGCAGTTGGAAATATTAATTAATTAATTCAGTTGAGTTAATTAGTTAATGAAATTTGAATTTGAAGTCTTTGTGAGCATGCACATGAGTTGTTCCACTGATTGAGGAATTTATCCTTAATTCCCTCAACTGATTGAGGGAATAAGTATGAGTTCTATAATGAGAGAATCAATTGACTTAGTTCTAACTAGTCAAGTCCTGTTAGATTATTTTAACAAGTTGTTAAAATAATAAAATATAGTTTGTTAATGCTTGCATGCATGTGAAAACTATTATTTTAGATAACTGAGAATTCACTCATGGATAACTGTTGCATGTCAGTTCTGTCAAAGACCCAGTTGAGATCAGATGTTGGACAATGTACTATCAAATGCTAGGATATTTCTAGTAAGTATTCCTTGCATGAGGAAGAAATCTATTTTCTTCTATGACTACGTAGGTGGACCTGAGGTGACAGTAGGTATGATTAGGCCAACTTACAGCCTATATAATGAGGCCTAGGTAGTCCATGATTTTCATCTTCTGATTGAAGATCATCATGATCTTCTGATTATAGAGAGAGCAAGATATCTATTGAGCTGATTCTTTTTGTATGTTGTTGAGGATCTACACTTTATTGATAATACATGGTTGGGGTTTTATGTTGGTGCTTTCCCCTCGATATATCTTGTGTTATGTGTGATTATTTCTCTTAATCAGTTATGCATGTTTCTACTTGATGTTGCTCATGAATTCGATTATGCTTTTGCCTAATGTTTGGTAGAAGTAGAACAAGTATTATGCTTTAGGACATTGCATATATCGGTTTGTTCTACAGGTGAAATTTCTACACCAACTAACCTTTATTTAGATATGAGAAGACTTGGTCTTGTGGCACTCTTTACTCAGGAATCTCAACCCTGATCTAACCCTCTGTGGCCACCTTAGGGTCTACTCTTTCCTGCAACCACCCAAAACTATAAGTATCTATGATTACCTCACATGATCACCCCTTAAACTCATGTGCATAACTTTAGGGAAGTCGACCCTCACTCCAGCTTCACCATATGCATCATGGTCTCTATGTTTAGCAAAGATGAGGGTCTTGGCGATCCATAATAGCATAGGAATAAGCTCTACCTTTACACAAAGATACTCCATATTTTATATGCCTAAAACCATATCCAAAAACCAACTCAACTAGCCCTCCAAAGCTTGATCTGCACTACAACACAAGGAGTATATTTGTCTTTCTTCTTTCAACTCTAGTTCGACTCCTTGAGGATTTGTGGTCTTCCTAGGCTATTGTCTTCACATAAGACGAGTTTCAATGTTGTGCGATGAATTTTCCCTCGACCCTTTTAATCTCTAATCTCTTGGTCAAGGATATTGATTTCCTCGACCTTTATTCTTTAGGGCTCAACCTCCATTTCCAGCATCATTTATGAGCACACGGTATGACCAAGAAATCCTAGAGGCCCTCGGTTGCCTTTGCTCACTTCAACCCTCAGATCTAGGGCTTGATTCATCTTTGTGGCTTCTTCTCTTCGTTGAATGCATCCTTTCATCCATCCTCAACCTTCATATAACAAGGGTGCTCAACCTTCCTTGGGCTCTCCTAGCACAAGAGTGATTACATCTTTTCTTACACTTGATATCTCTAATGAACCTCACCTTAGGCTCCTTTATGCTTTTCCTTGGGTCACTTAGAAAAACTTCTAGATCTAGAGTTTTATCCTCTTTGACCCTGAGAATAAATTATTATTTATTTCTTAGTCCTAAACCCCTTACTTAGGTCCAAAGCCCCATTTTGGGTAAATTGCCAACAAACAACTTATTGATGGGTTGTCCTCTCTTGAAAATACCTTCCGAGCTACCCAAAATCTAACAGATTTGGCAATAGGAAATCTAATAAAAATCATGTTCTAGCTATAATATCTCTTCAAGAATAGGTATTAGTGTATGCATGTAACATTTAGTGACCTCATTGAACCAATTTATAATAACCAAAGACTCCCCAAAAATTTGAAGTTGCATACATCCCTTTTCTATAGCAAACAAGAGAAAATTCTTGAGACAAATTAATCCTACATAATTATTAGTACCCCTGCCTAGCTCGCTTTGTAGTTTATAGAAGTGATTATCCTTTAAAAATAAAATAACACCACCGCCACATTCTCCCCCCGAAAGGGGCCCCATCAAAACAATCCCAAGGGTAGGAGCGATCCACTTCTTTAATTGTAATATTATGAGGTATGTGAACAGAGGTAGCTTTAGAGATTAAATCATAAGTAGCAAGAGAATGAGCTACCACCTTTTTTGGAGTTGTAGTCTTTGCTTGGAAAATGTCATTATTCTTTGCAATCGAAATTCCCCAACTGATGATAGGCAGGTGTTATATGGAAAATTCACTTTTGCGGAAAAAAATGAACTCCCTAGATCTAGCAGTCTGATATAGAACAACAAAGGGCAAAATGATCTATCTTTTCCTTACAGATATTAGAATACATAAAAAAGACCTACCTGGAATTTGTAGTAAGTCCTCCTCTTCTCTTTACTTGTAAGCTCTAACTCTGGCTCCACACGCTATAAATGGAACTTGCAACAATGAATAAAACAAGCAAGAGACCTACAATATCCAGATAGCATAAATAAATGTCTCTAATCAATGAGTCAGAATGGCATTGAAATACATAAGCATCAACATGACACAAGTATAGGAAAACATAGTGCTTTTTGTATTAATAAATAAAGGAGATAGTTACAACCATTTATATATGTTGACTTTGTAGATATCTCCCCAATTATATTATCCTTCCTTGCCACAAAACAAATCTCCAAACTCAACCCTAATGCATAAATGGATGGTGATTCCTTAAGCTCAAGACAATAGCATGAGGGCACTAGTGATCTCGAAAATGCAACCCAAATTTTATGGGAGGCAATAAATTTATAGGGTGAACGTGGTAGTTTAGGATTTACCATTCTAGGATTGGGATCAGCATATTAGGGAAGATAAGCTCTAGGGATAAGAGATAAGACCACTAGAGTAGGATCATATAGGAATTTGAGATCTCTATCCATGGTAAATAGTTAAAACCACCTTAGAAGCTTCTAGAAGGAGAAGATTAAAAATATTTTTTAATCTTCCTGAAATTCTAGAATCATCGCACCTGTAGATTAGAGCAACCTGTGTTGGTAAGTGCAAGTTCTCAGTTATGCAACATGCCACCATCACAAGTGGACTAAAGAGTAGTGTGTGTTGGGGCCAAAAACGTGGTTTTTGAGTTGATTGACCTAGAATCTTACACTATTTGGAGAGATGATGCTTAAGGCTTTGCAAATGGATAATGAAAAGTGTTAAGGATTTTGATTCATCCAGGTTTTTAGGCCATTTTATTAGATGCGACAAAATGACCTATAACACAGGAGATTTCTAAGTTTTTTTTAGGTTGCATGATCCCACCAAGATTGCCAAGATTCTTTACATGAGGGGCCCTGCCACATAGAATATAATCTCATAAAAGAACACATAGTGTTCCACACAACAGTGGAAAAGGGACACACAAGGAAAATATGGCCCACTGTCTCCTCCACATTTTTACAAAGTGTACACCAGGAAGGCCCAACTATGCATTACTTCTTTAGATTGTCACCAAATGGAATCGTATTTTCTAGGATGCACCATAGGAGGAGCCTAAATTTTTCCAGACAACTCAACTTACATAATTTCTTCCACCACCAAGCTAAATCTCCTCACTCTCTGCCAACGATGATATACAAATAAACCATCTTTGGAGAATATTCCCCATGAGGGGAGTGCACCCAACTCAAAATGTCATCCTTGTTCCTCAGTATTACATGAGAAATATTTAGAGCATTAGCATAATCTAGTCAGTGATCTAAAAAGGCAATCAACAAATTTAATTCATTATCCTAAAACCATCCCTAAGCCCATATTGATGTTCTAGACGGATCTACCACTTGTTTCAAAGTATGCCTCCCATTTGCATTAGGAATTCAACAAGCTTGTGTGGTAAAAGATAGTTCTCTCCACAACCGACACATGGGTCAATATTGAATCTAGATTTTTCACTAATCCAACCATCCATACCAACCCCTCCTCAACCACACTGAAGGAAGCTAGAATGAGCGCACATTCCATTTACTTCATTGAAGTACAATCAAATTTTCCAATCAAAACCCAATAACACAATTTGATTTTGAGGGTTCTCTTTTGTAAGGTTCCAAGGTTTGAAACTTGTAGTAGTTGGGAGGAAAAATAAATAAAAACCCAACCATGTTAAGGGTTAGCATGGCCTAGGCCAGGAAAATTTTCTAGGTGATTTGATGGCTTAGATGCCCCTAGGTTATGATTTCTTAAACCACAGGATAGTATTTCTAATAACAAACATATTAGAAAACCAAGAAAAAAAATCAAATTTTCCAACTTTTATCACTTAAGAGTTGGATGAATATATATCCTTCAAATTGAAATTAAAACCAACTTTCAATTTGGTTGGTTTTAATTTCAATTCAAAAGACATATATTCATCCAACTCTTCATTGAACCCATCCCTTTCACTTTTGTTGCACATTAGAGATCATGTGTACTATGCATTGAATGGGTTCAAATAACCATGATACTCACATAGGTTTTCATTATCCATGTTAACAGAACAATTACATGAGACATGGATGAAACCATTTTGAAAGCTAGGATCCCTTACGGAACTAACCACAACCATCTCAAGTGCATCAATCTACGTGATATACCTCCTTGGTTGATAACATTCAAAGTGAAGATGACAAACAGCATCCACAAAGTCCAATGCCATTATTTTAAAACATAAACTTGTGTTGTATTAGAACCGATGAATCTTGATGTAACCTCACCTTGTCAAAATCTGTAGTCAATGATGAAAAGGGGGTCAACCAAGTAGTGGAACCAACTTACCTGAATTTGATAAGTTTAGACTCACTTTTTATGGATTGTGTGTGGGGATTTTATTACATTAATGAGCAAAACTTACTTTATTTAGCAAGGTTGTATACTAAACAATAGAAAATGGTCAATTGTGTGATCTGAAATGAATCATTATATTGTTTTTCATCCATATCGATGCATTTAGAGTGGAAAAAGTGGAGGAACCAACTCATGGGATCGTTCTTTACTTACGAGACCCAATTTAGCAAAATGAGGTTTGAAACCTTTTGGGAACGTTTTGAGGCATCAAATGACATTTTTTGGGGGTAAAATTTGTCGCTTTTGCTTTGCACCTTTTCATGCTATTCTACACACATAGATCTTTCCAACAGTGCAAGAATCGCGTAAATTGGAGTCTGTATGCGGAAGTTATGCCACTCAGAAGTTTACCTTCATGTTTTCACAACTATAGTTTGGGAGGATCTCCCGTCAACCCCCATTATTCATGGAAAATGGGTTAGCCACATGTTTTAGATGTAAAACACTCTAGAAGAGTCTATATTGTAACTCTAGTTAAGAGTTTATGTAGTCAAACTTAACCACTATTAGGCTATCGAGTTGTGTTATAACCAAGACACTAGGAGGAAGAGGCATTCGATTCTTTCAAGAGAATTTTGTTCCATAGTTGAGAAAAGATAAGCACAAGAGATAGGAGGTAGAGCACACAGAGTGGATTTGTGCACTGTAGCAACCCACAAGCCACATGCATTACTTCTTTGTACATGCAGCCTTATTTTACAGACAGATAAAGAAAGTGAAGTGGCCTCAACTTCCAGCTTGGTTTTCTCCCAAAAGGGTTTTCCAGTGCATATCTTGTGTCTTATGTGTGTGTGTGAGCTTACTTTATCATTCTCTACTTTTTTGCACAATTTCCATTTGCATGCATGCACTAATTACAGTTAAATTTACAGGTCTAGAAGTTTAATAAAACTGTAATAGTGTAGAAATTATACATTTAATATTTTATTATCAAATTTGTTGTGATGAATTGTCCAATGGAATATCCAGGATAGTGAATGGATCACTTGGTACCAGATCAAACTTCTTTGGTTATTTTGTGGAGATTGCAAGAATCTAGATAGGCAAGGCCGAAAATCGTAAAACCCTAATCATGGTGATCCTACAAAGGTGAGGTTTGCGCGGCTAGAACAACAAGTCGTAGATATCAACCGCAATGTAAACCTCCTCATGGCAGCCTTGAATAATAAGCTAGGGATATTTGGAGAAGATGGGGGCTAAAATGCAGAGGACAAATCTGAATGGGGATCAGAAGATCGAGGAGAAATGGAGAACCAATCAAAGAAAGAATCCATAGAAGATAAACCCAGTTCGAGTGTCGTGAATCAGTCCTTGTTTAAAATGGAGGCAAAAGTTGATATCAAGCCATACCATGGCGAGATCAACACTCTCAAGCTGAACCATTCGATGCAATAATTGTAAGTATATTTCAACATACATCAAATTGAGGAAGGACAAAAAATCTCATTTGTGCGGTTGAAATTGGAGGGCCATGCATTGACTTGGTGGGAAAGCCACATGAAAACCCTGAGGTTGGAGGGATAACCTCTAGCGACTAAGTGGGAAGATTTCAAAACCCTCATTAAGTCACAGTTTTATCCCATTGGGTACGTTAAGGACTAGTGGATCTAATGGCATTACTTCAGGCAAAAGTTGGGCATACAGGAGTACACCATGAAATTCAGGAAGATGGTTATAATGTTGGGTATCTCTCCAAAGAACCCAGATGTACTCCTCAATTATTTGGGTTGTCTTTATCGCCATCTACGTGACCAAGTGATGTTGTCCAAGGCCAAATCGATGGATGAGTCTTGTGTACAAGCACAGTACCTGGAGAACATAGGCCTGAAGAGAGCGCAATCAAGTGGATTGAAGCAAAAGGAGGAACAAGAATATTGTAAGGAAGGTAAGGGGGAAAAGAAAAAAATACGACAACCACAACACGATAGTGCAAAGATCCTCACGACCACTACAACCACTGCAACAATGGTGTCCATATAGAGGTGTTGACGGTGTTGGAAATCTGTCAACCAAGGGAGTCTCCCCGATGTGAAGTCCCAATTAGACCTCACACCAATTGGAATAGGAGCCCCATCTGAGGTATCATCCTGGCTGCCATAAATTCTTATAGATTTTCCTTGGCTCTAACTATCAGTCAGAGAGAGGAGTGCAAATGTGCCTTCGAAAAGAAAGGGGTGTGCTTGGTGTGTGTTCAGTCGTATGTGTGTCAAAGTTGTTTTACTATGGAAGGGGGGAAGAAGTGAGCCTCTAAGAGAGAGTTAATATTACCACCTTAGTAGAGACACACATAAACAAGAAGAATCCCTTCAACATCTAGTGGAATAGTCCACAATGATGCGATGGTCATTGGAACCAATACAATAAGAAATATTTGTCTAATATCCAGTAGAATAGTCCATGAGGATGTGACACCCATAATAACCATTACAACATTCTCAATATGATAATTACCAAAATAACTGAAATAGTTCAACTACTTTAGCATAAATGAAGGCAAACATGAATTACAAACATTCACTTAATAGTCTTACAAATATCCATAATCCATACATGAAGAACGTGTTGGCCATAAGGCTTCTGATATGAAGTAAAATTTCCAAGACACATGTATACAGTGAACACCACCAGCTCTAGTAGTGGAGCATTGTAGCCACTCCTTGCTCCTCAAAATAACTAGTTTGTCTCTCTAATGCCTTGCGGGAGGAACCAAGGTGAAAACTCCCTTGCTCATACAATTAGGGTGTATATATAACCAATGGGGAGGTAATGCTTCACCTTCCTTGTGACTCTTTAACTACCCTCATGACTATTTGACTTCCCATGACTTTTAGACTTTACATGACTCTTCATATTCTGTACATGTCCTTTCGATTTCCATTTTACAATACATTTCTCCATTATTGAATTACAAATTCAATAAAAATGATGTGGCACATGATGACTCATGACACGACATGACATGACATTGATGACATGAACTACACGATGACATGGCAATGTAAAGCCATTCTTTGTTGTTGCTTTTTTTGTGTCTTCTCAAAAAAATGATGCATCTTCTTCTTCTTCCTGCTTCTTATGACTTGAATATGAGGAGTCTTCCATGTGATCTTGACCTTTCATCTTTTGTTATAGTCTGGTGCAGGGAAAATTTTAAGAACCACCATAAATTTATATGTATAAAAAATGGGCGAATCCCCATGATACATAGGAAAAATGGGAGACGATTTTATCAATAATATAATATGTATATATAAATTTTTTGGCAAATCTCTCACCAGATTATATTATCTTGTAAAGTCATGGAAAATCTTTCATTGAATTATAAAATCTTGTAAGATCTTGGAAAATCTTTCACTGAATAATAAAACATTGTGAAGTCATGGCGAATGTTTTGTTAGAGTATGAAATCATATATGATAATAGGAAAACATATTCATTAAACTGTAATATACTAACATACATGTTTGAAAAAAAGAAACATAATTTTCTCTTCCTACAAACAATGTTGCAAGTTTCAGTGGCCGTGTTTGTCAAGGTTCTTACTGTACACTCTTTCATATCCTTCTATTAGTTTTGATAATATTCCACAACAAAGTTCTTGTAGGTGTTGATCTTGACCACCAATTCTGTCAAGGTAGGAGAGATTAATCTTTTCTCTACCACTTTTGTCAAGCTATCAAATTTCTTTCTTACTCCATAGACTCAATTGCGAGATAAAAAAACAACATCAACTTTCTTTACCCCAATAGGCTAACAAGTAGCAAGCCCCAACTATATAATATAAGAGAGTAGTAGGTATCTCAAAGGCCTGAAGGGGATTTAATGGAAAGAAGTGATCATTGTCAGAAGCCTTCCAATCAATATATAAATATATAAATGTAGATTTATTATTATTTTAATTGGAAATCTTCAATTAAATAATAAAATTTAATTACGTCTCTCCCAATCTAAATTGCTTATTAGCATAATTCACTACCTTCATACGTCTTGCATTTTTTAACAACGTTGTAACATGTGGATTAATTCCTTTTTGGTGCACAATCTCTGCCTTTTAGGACAATATGGTGCAGTGTCCCAACCCCTATAGATCATTACGACAAACGAAGAATAACAGAGAAGATGAAAGGTTGTACAAACCAACATATTTTTCAAACAACTAATCCAACATCAGTACCTTAACTTTTTCATGAAGATACCATATTGAGAATGTTTGAAAAATGGTGGGAAATCTGGGCAGTGACTATCTCTCTTTTGTGAGGGTGATGCGGAAAGAGTGCTAAGGTTTCACTTGTTTGATTTTTTTTTGTTAAATCAGAAAACCCATTATTAATGGAGATATTGATATTTTTTAGTAAATTTTGTGAAGTGACTAAATGTAGATTTAACCATTCACCTTAAGATGTTTTTTACAATATAATTTCCTAAGTTTATTTAATATCTTCATTATCATAAAAGCCAACTTATATCCATCTTAACTCCACATCTACTACTCTTAGAGGGATGAAATCTATTTACCCCTGTGAGCACTTGGCACACCCAGAATTAAGATGGATCTAAGCTTATAGAATTCCCCCTTTAGATGGTCTATGCTCACATGAATACCATAGTATTATCTTGGGTCAATACCATGGGTTATGATAAACCTCAAGCTTAAAAACTACTATTAGTAATTTATAAAAATTAATAATTGATTGATTTTTTTTTTTTAACCAAGTTAAAACGTTTAAGTGACATTAAATTACAAGATCCATTTCTACTCTTGATCTACCAAGCCACGAGAGGGATCAAATATTTTTTCACTCTATGTTGAGTTGCATATCACAATATTTGATCCCTCTCGAAGCTTAGTAGATCCAAAGTAAAGATGGATCTATGCTACATTCCACGTCAATACCATGTGCCATCTTTATTTTTATTATTACTAATATTAGGGTTAATAATGTTTTTTTGCATGGTATTAATAATAATTTGGCTCATGGTATTTGGCCCATAGTATTTGGGTGATAGTATTCACCTAAATATAATGCATTTTTTGAGTGTTCGTAAATATAAGGTGACTTAGGGAGTAAATATTAAAAAATGTTTTATTTATTTACCATACCTCCCGTTTATTTATATTTTTATTAATTTACCATACCTTTTTTATAAATATGGTATTTGACCCATATGATTCTTTTTTTAGCTTTCTTAAATAGAAAGAGGGTTATGGACTAAATATAAAAATAGGTTTTATTTATTTACCACACCTCTAGTGTTTATTTATATTTTTATTTATTTACCATATCTTTGGAGTAAGTATGAAAAGAGGTTTTATTTATTTACCATATCTCCACTTTATTTATATTTTTATTTATTTACACCTTTGCATGTTTGTAAATATAAGGTGACTTATGGAGTAAATATAAAAAAATGTCCTATTTATTTACCATACCTCTGATTTATTTATATTTTTATTAATTTACCATACCTCTTTTATAAATATGGTATTTCGCCCATAGGATTCACTTAAATAAAACCTCTTTTTTTAGCCTTCTTAAATAGAAAGAGGGTCATGGAGTAAATATAAAAAGAGGTTTTATTTATTTACTATACCTCTAGTTTATTTATATTTATATTTATTTACCATACTCTTGGAGTAAGTATAAAAAGAGGTTTTATTTATTTACCATACCTCTACTTTATTTATATTTTTATTTGTTGGGACTAGATACAACCTCCCAAACCAGAAAATGGGTGATTGCAAATGAATTTAACATTGCAAAGCAGAAAATATGGCAATTGTAATGGAATATAACCTCCTAGACCAACGAATTTAACATTGCAAAGCAGGAAATCGGGCTATTGTAATGGAATACAACCTCCCAAACCAGGCGAATCGGATCAAATGAGTCTTTTCATAGTTTATCCGCCCATTTTTTTGGGCTAAAATGAAAAAAAATTAAAATAAAAATTAAAATAAAATTAAAATTAAAAAAAAAAATTAAAATAAAAATTGGGCTAAATATATGAAATGGGTGTTTTATAAAAATTTAGTTCCTCTAAAATGAAAGGCCCCTTAAATTTTGTCGTTGGGCTAAAATTCGCCCCTAAAATTTACCATGGTCTAGTGTTCCTTCTCCTTCTCGCCTGATGATCATCTTATCTCTTCAGCTCCATATGTGTCTTCTAACATGTCCTCCTTATCCATCTCCTTTTTCATCATCTTGTCATAGCATGATAGGGTACCTGCATGTGTAATCCACTCATGACAAGACAACATCAGTCTGATAAACCCCTAGTCTAAGATGGTGCATAATGATCCACTGAGTGAGCCGGAACCGGGGGATAGGCCGAGGGAGAGGCTCATTGATTGTGCAGTTGCACAACTAAGGCAATCAAAGGTCAGGCTTGAGCCTTGAGACTTGATACTGCACAATGCACAATTCAGGGTTGGACTAATACAAATATTGCGCGGTTTGGGAGCTCAAGGAGCCAGGATGAGGGCTTGAACATTACTTTTTTCACATTTCGTAGTTCTGGAAGACAGAAGAGCCCGGGTGATTGTGAAGTTACGTAGTTCAAGAGCTCAAGGTTGAGGCTTAAGCCTTGAGACTACGCAATGTGTAGTTCAGGCTAGGTTGAGCAAAATATTATGCAATTTTGAGGCTCATCGAGTCAGGCTACAAGGTTTTGCGTTGTTTCTGCCAACTGCACAGTTTTAAGGATTAGAGCAGATCTAGTGATTATGTAGTTCAATATATTAGGGTTTGGGCTTGAGCTTAGAGACTGCACAATGCAAAGTTAGGGCTAGATTGGAGGGATGGATTGCGTAATTCTAGGGGCCAAGGTCCAGACTTGAGGACTGGAACTATGCAGTGCACAGTCTTGGGAGGCAAGAATTGTGCATTGCACAGTGTCAAGGGACAGGTCTGCAGCTTGAGGGTTGGAACTGTACAATGTGCAGTTGAGGAAGGCTGGGTGAGGCTAGGAATGCAGGGAAGTTTATGAAAAATGCCTAAGTATGGGATCAATGAGACTGATGTGAACAATGATATTACTTTACTGTGATCACATACTTAGAACACTTGACTACATAACTAAATAAATCATCTAGAACATGTTAACAACATATTTTCCTCAATGTGACAACTTTGCAATGACTTTATGACAAGTGAGACTCTAAAGATACACTTTGCGACGACCGTGACAACACTTTTTGTTTCCACTGGAAAAATCTATAATTTTCATTTATGATTGGAAAATTACATTGATATCGCTATGATTATGCTAGGTTCACTGTGCCCAACAGTGATACCTATGTCATAAGCCAATAATAGAGTTCATAAACTTAGATGTTACCACGCAGGGTCATCTAATATCTGTCAAAAAATGGCTGAACCTGTAATATTAGGCAGCATATAGAAAAAAGCACAAAAAAGGCAGAAACCAGTTCCTGGGATATCAGGAATAAATGCAGATTTGCAGGCCTATGTTCTCCTGCCTTTTTTCTTTTCTACTTTGCACCAGACTCCAGTGCTGGTAGAGGGTTCAATTACAGCCAGTTGTTTTTCACCTGAATACGCTGGTTGTTCTTGCTCTGTGTCCGATCCTTCTGGGCTGTGTGCTCTTTTGACTCCGCTTAATTCCAATTGCAGATCTTGCTGCAATACCTGGTTATATGTCTCCTCGCTGGGTTTTTTATCCTCTTCATTAGGCTCTTCCCCCTGTCTCATTTGTACATCTATGGGTTTTGTGTTTAGTGCCTCCTCCTCCAGTGGTTCCGTATTCTGCCAACCTTTTGGTTTTTTCTGCTGTTTCCTGTTCCCTCTTGTCTCCTTACTAGTTAATGGACATGCATTTTGCAAGTGCCCTGTCTGCATACATCTACGACATCTGAAGGCCGTGTTCTCGTAGTCTAGATTTTGCGTCCACAGTGTATTATTAAAACTCAATGTGATGTGATCAGGAAGTCCTTGACTTAGATCCACCTCAACACATATTCTAGCATATGTGAATAGTCCCCTCATAGGTCTGTCTTCATCTGTTTTGAGATGTTTTCCTAAGGAGTTCCCAATGGCTGTTAAATCTTTTCGGTGCCAAAAATGTAATGGGAGGTTATGCAGCCTTACCCAAACAGGTATTGTCGAAACAACCATGGTATTGGCATCAAATTCCGGAAACCAGGGGGTGATAAAGAGGCCAGCATTGCCCCAAAACCAAGGCCCCTGATTTATGACGCTGTCTCGTTCCAGTTCAGTGTTGAATCTGACTATGAAGAAGCCTTTGGGGCAAAGGTATATTTCACATTTGGGTGACCATGCTGTGAATACCCATTGATGCAATACATCTGCTTTGGGCCAATAACCGTTGAATCTGCAAATCACTGCATTGTGTAATAAATCTGAGTATAGATCTGTTACCTCTGGCATTTCCACAGTAAGTAAGGGTGTTTCTTGCTTCTGTTCAACTATGTATGGGCCTGGAGGCTCTGATTCAGGTGCTGTTCTGTGATTCATTGGTTCCTTTCCCTTAACTGCATCCCGGAAGGACCCTGTGGTTTTTGAACTGGTTCCCTTACAGCCACCACGCAGCCTCAGATTGATTGTTACGGTTGAATCATTTGCAACTCCATAGTGCTGGAGTGTGTGGTGATCCTGCATACATTTCCCGGAAAATACGAGGTTTTGGTGGCTGGCCGGAGTTCCCAATATATTCTGGATTAACAATTTTAACCCTAAGACATCCATTCCTTTCCTGATGTGTACATAGTGGTGTCTACCTTCAACAGATCTGACAAATATATGATTCAGATCTGACGAATCGACCTTGTATAGACCCCGATCTATATGCTTGTTCGTCCAATCTGGCAGATCCGTAGTGTTTCTCGTATTACGGGGCTTTATCCCTCCTACCAGCAGAGATCTGGCTGCCTCCGCGAGTCCACATTCGCTGTCCTCGTTCATTGTATATTTATGGCCATAGAAACCCTGGAATCTAGCTAGAAAGAGCATATTAAGGATGCTTACCTTGCAGATCGGCATACTCTTGTATTTTTCGCTGTAATCGGGGTGTTTGGATCCGTGTACCCAGTTCTTTTCCTCGCTAGTCCAAATGCAGGCAATGCCTCTGTTTAACAAACAGAGAATAGAATTAATCCGCGACTCCCATTCCCTCCTGTCGAACTGCCGCCATTCTTCCAGATCTGTTGATTGCTTCTTGATGTCCACGATCTTTCGAGTGTATTCGATCCGCCTGCATGCATCCATTTCCTTTGCGGCTCGGAGCAGGCCGTTCTTGACCAGGAATCGAAGGCCGAGGGCATCCATTCAAACAGAGCTTGCCGACCGTGACAACACTTGTATGACAATGCTTAAAACTTTTGGCAAAGAGTGTGATAGGTGTTTAAATGGTAATATCAACTCATTTTCATGAAGATAAAACCTTGAAATCCCCAAAATAAACTTATATACAATGTACGACAGCTAGCATGCATAAAGACGACATTTACTATATAAAGAGAAAAGGGAGAGTGATGCTTACGATGTGAGGATGATAGTGAAAGCGACACATGCTAGAGAAAGGATAACATGAAAACGACACTAGTTAGAGTGAAATTGAGTGAAAGCGACAACTGAAAATATGAAAGCGACATTTACAGAAAAGAAGGTGCACAAAAGCAACAATTGTAGAAACGCACCAGAATAGAAGTACAAATGCAACCAAAAGTGAGGAATTGTCAATGACAGTGTGCACTGATTGTCAACATGGGTTGAAAATTGCACAGACACTCTCTTGATGAATTATGCTTATTCTTTTTCAAGCTTGCATGGAAGAATGTGTTCATGAACTTGTTTCAAACTGAGCATGTGCGAGTAGGTGATTTTGAGTGATCAAGAAGTGACCGCGGAACGACCAATCGCAAGATCCACAGTAGGCTCCAAAATTCAAGTATAGGAAAATTTTTAGAGGGTGTTTGTCGAAGCGAAAACACTTGGTGACACACTTGTAGAACTCCAGCTTCTCTGCCTTAGTCAATTATTTCAAGCAGGGTATAGTTCTTCAGGGAGTATTGATTCATCGTTCAAATTACCATGGCTTCTCCACTTACCTTGTGAATAAACATAGTTCCCTTCATTCCTTTACTCGGTTAAACAAAAACATAGATCAGTGATCACACAATGTTTCAAATCAAGATAGAGTAATGAAGCTCGCAAGCTTTATATTTCCAGAGTATAATTTTTCATCTCTAGTGTTGCTCTGGTGTCAACATGCTTGGACAGTACCCGACAAATTCTCTTCAGGGACACAAACATTACTCTGCTGCCAACAGGCCTAGACAATACCCCTATGAAGTTGGTTTCTTCACCTCTCTATGTAGGAATATTTTCTCTTCTTTCACCTTTATTTATTTATTTTGTATAGAACTGTGCATCAACACTTATTTATTTCATGGGCGAAATGGAGATCCCGACTTATTGAGAGCATGAGAGGTTGTCCCTTTAAATAAGCATATATAAGACCTTTGATATTGGTTTGCTCATTTAGATTTTCCCATTGTCCTTCTCTACTTGATTGGATGAGCCTAAAAACACTGAAATATAAAGAATCGAGTGTAGGGATGATGTTTCTAGAATAGACATCGAGATCATGATTCGACACAAGGATTGCTTAATGCAAGGATGGTATTTTCCATCGGAACATCATCGACCAAAATATGTAACCAAGATAAGGAAGAAGGACATAGAGTTAGACAAATGTCGTAGTGTCACAAAGTCCTTTTCTATTTTTCCACATTCCCTTATAAGCTAACAAAGAATCTTTATGCAAGGTCTCACAAAATGAAAGGAAAGACAACACACAACAAGGAAACAAAAACAAAAGACAAGATAGAAAGTGGCTAAACCAAAACATGATGTGAAACCAAATCCAGAAAACACAAGACAAACTATAGGAAATGAATGCAAGATGAATGGGCAGGGAAACTAATATGCAACTAAACATACTCTTTACATAATCATCTAGAAGGTCAGGGTCACGATAATGAAATTTCCAATGAAGCCACCATAACTGCTTCTGACCTTGTTAACAAGGTTAATCTTCTCTGCGGACATAGACGATCCCTCTAGTCCAATGAGTGGGTCTAGCAACTGAAGTGACAATCAAATAAACAACTTCCTAGGTTATAATTGAAAAGTAGAACGAAAGAGATGACCTACCTCATTCTGATGTTATTCTGATTTCCTTTGTTGAGGGCCTTGAACCACTTGTGTCACAGACTTGTTCCCGCTTCTCTTAGTGCTTATGTACCTGCACAAGTGATCAAGAGACAAAAAAGCATGCCAAAACCAATAGAAAATCCAATAACAACCTACTTAACTGATCAAGGAATGCCAAGCTAATACATACATGAACATATATATTTTGGGAAGATGAACCAACATTTGTATATTATTTAAGAAATAAAGGGAAACTTACAACCATAGCCTTGATGTTGAAAGGCTCTCTTTGAGTGGTAATCCAAGTTCGAGCCAAGAAACTCTCTAAACACTCCTTCTCCAAGTCTAATGAATAACCTCTAGGCACAAGCTCAGCATAGGGGTGCAAATGGACATAGACCAACCATTTGGGAATGGAAGAAGAGGAATTTATAGGCTGGGAGAGGGAGTTAGGACTTCTCCAAAGATAAGATTAGGTCAACATCTCAAGGAGGTAGGTCATGGGGATAAGAGAAAGTTAGGAGGATTCGACCTCATTTATGCAAAACCACCTCCAACTCGCCATTATGGAAGCTTATAGATCACAAAGTTTCTCATCCTCTTTGGGAAAATTACCTTTTGGGATCATTGTAGGCATGCAAGGGAACACAACTATGCCATCGTGGGTCAAACATAGTGCAACATGCGACCATCGCTATTTTAAGCCTCATAAGAGTGATGACTCTCATTTTAGGGTTTTAAGAGCTATTTCTTCAGGGAAACCTCACGACATTTCCAAACAAAGTCTTAGGAGGGATTTGAGTTGTATACATGGATGAGTATACTGTATAATGGTCATGTTTTGGGAACTTCAAGGTATGTTACAGGGAAGTGTAGGAGGTGTGACAAAATACTATGTAACAGATGCCCCCTAAAGCATGAAGGCAGAACGAGGAGTGATGGTTGAGATGCTTTACGAGCTCTTGCAAGGACAAGGACACGCAATGTCAGGAGACCTGCAAATCAAGGACGCATATACATATACATATTTGAGATCAAGACATGAATCCACGACATGGATGCGGCCATCCGGATGATGAAGACTATGAAAATATCCATGGTATGGGCACAACCATCTAGATAACAAGGATCATCACAAATATAAAGTCCCACAGTATGGTCACAACCATCCTTATAGTAGAAACATGTGTATAATCATGAATGACATATAAATCCATGCAACCTGGGTCATAACAGACAAGACCCAGGGTCTTGCGCTCCATCCTGACCCGATCAATGTACGAATCCTAACATGAGAATAAATGTGTTGAAGTCGAACATGCTAGAAAACCACCTGATTACCGACAAATGATGTGGACCGTTAACAGGTACGAGAGAAACCACCAATAACGACAATGGATCTCAAGGTACAATAGTATGATCCATGAATGTGATAATGAACTCGAAGTCGAACACTCATGGAATCACCTGATCAAAAGCCAATAATGAAGACCTATCGTCAGATGCGAAGAACTAGCCATTAAGGCATGCCAACTCTAAGGTACTGAAAGGGAGTTTCTAAGTCATCTTCCTGGATAATGAGCTGAAGTCGACAGGAAACGACCTATCAAAGGAGGGAAATGATTAATCCCCCATCATTGACATGAAACAAGGACTAAAGTGGAATAATATTCAGGACTGTAATAATGACTCAAACAGTGTATAGGTAAATAACAACAGATTCGACTTCTATTGAACATTGGCAACACAACTTCGGAGTGTGGCAGCATCTGACTCGACATAGGACTAAAGGTCATGATGACAAAATGAAATAGTCAAATGAGAGGCAAAATGGATCACCCAAACCCAAGAGGACAAGTGACTGAGTGAGGATATCCCAAACCCAACACGAGAGCAAAAGAGTGTCATGTTCAAGAGCGACATGCTACTTATACAAAGGATGTCTCATCTTCATTTTCCCATGCTATTTCAAGCAAGTACCCCAATTATTTTTATCACAAGCTTGAAAGTGATAACATATTCTTGTCATGTAAGTTCGTTCTTTGAATGAATCCATCCTAGTAAGTTTTACGAGCCATAGGAAGGAGAAGCTCAGTCTCATCATGGTGACGAGTCTTTCGTCGTAAAGTTTTAATGAGTTCGATGTAAGAATAACTTAGTATATTTTTCACATTTAGAGAGTTTGAAAAAGAGACGAAAAAAAAACTCCATCATTTTCCTTTTCATAATTTGTCCCTTGAATCTAAAAAGGTAGAAAACAATATCTGAGGGAACCTCTTGATCATGTCGACCAAGGTGTACCTTTTTCATAAATAGTCAATCTAAACCCGAAAAGGGGTAAAAGTATACTGAGGTGACATCGATTCATTTACTTTAATGAGTTCAAAATGATAATTACTTGGCAATCTTTTCAATTTTTGAGAGTCAGAAAAGAGCTCAAAGATGACTCCAGGGGGGGTTCCTTTTTTGTTTATTTAATGAGTCTAAAAAAGAGATAAAATAAAACTCACGAGAATCGGTCAATAATGATCACTATTCACTTTGAAGGTACCTATAACTGCACAAGAAACACACCGATCACTGATATCGTGAGAAAATATTAAAATATTACAAAAATATCAACAAAAATGACTTTCAAAACTTATAAATAGTCAAAATTAAATTTATTTTTTACCATTTTACCAAAGTGAGCTCTGAAAGTGCATTTTGTGCCCTGATTCCCTTGATTTTGTAGTGGCTATTGCGGGGTATCCAGGGTACCATTTCACGAACCATATGAGACAGGTGAGAGGCTCATCCATGCTCTTTCATTTTATCAATTTTTTTATGCATTTTAAACAGTGATTTTTATGCTATAACGGGGGATTTTGAAATTTTAGGGCACCGCAACCATCGCGAGTATGGTCACTGGACTCATGATGATCGCGCTCAAGCCCAAAGGCTCGCACGATGCCATCACATTGTTTGTAAAAGCAGGCGCGTTGGCATTGAGGGTGGATTTTTAGGAAAGAAACTCTCTTTTTAACCAAAAATTGATGATTTTGATCCATGAAAAAGGCATTAATAAGTGTTAAATGATGTTTTCCAGGAAAAATGGTCTCGGAGTGGAAAGATAGAGGCCATGAGGCCGAAGAATTTCAAGTAGCTCAGGATCCTGAATGCATAAATGCTCTGAGGAAATGCTGGCTGCTAAAAATCTTCAGGACCACAAAGTTAAGGGCGTAGATGGAATTGCTGCCCTATCTGATCAGTCTCTGGGATGTAGATTGAGAGATCTTCATCATAAAAGGCCAGGAACTAGAACTTGAGGAGATGGATATCTACTTCATCACGAGATTGTCCCGACGAGGCAGTCCAACCCTTTAGATCTCGCCAAGGAGGTGAGAGTACAAGGACTCTAGTCCATGGGCATTGTCCTGATGTCGAAATCACCAATGGAGGGAAGGTGAAGATAGTGACAATCACCAAAAACCTCATCTCGAGAACAATTTTGTTCACTGTGGTGTGTGTAGCTGGCACACAAGCTTTCATGAGGCTTCAAAATCTGAATTCTAATATGTTATCGCATATTTGACCCCCACCGTCTTCAACTGGTGTGGAGACCTTTTGGCAAACGTGAAACGACAACTGACCAAGGGCAAGCATGGACACCTAAAGAAATTCGGTTTTGGTTCTATATTAGTGACCTTCTTTTTAGAGTGAGTGCCCTTATTATGGGATCAGTGGGAAGAGGTACAAGATCCTGCCCCCCAAGATCCGAGAATCATGCAATGGAGTCAACTCATGCCTTGAGGAGGGACAGATCAACATATGCATTACCCACCACAGTTTTTCATTTGGTTAGAACACCAACTACTCGGGGTGGACGACTACACTTATGCTGGGAAAAATTTTAAGTTGGATCCAGATCTGCCTCTGCCTCCAGGAGAATAATGGACTGATGCAGGTAAAAACTTGTTTTTTGGACTTTTTCAAGTTTTATGATTTTTAATAGAAGTGTAAATTGAGACTCAACTTGTGATAAATGTTTTGATGTGGGATGAAAGAGACCACCAGGAATGTTGCCAATAGCACGGCGAGTTGCAGATCAGATAGTGGACGTAGAATATGAGGAAGGGGCAGGCCCCTTAGCTAAGATGGAGCGCAATATGGAGGCGATAACTTAAGGCGTCCCAGAGTATGCCACTATTGATGATGTTCCACTACGTTGGCAAAGACACATAGTGGGAGTCTCTATGAGACTGCGTTGGCTGCTAGGCCGAGTGATCAGAGCGATCTCGTGCTATCATGAGCACCGTGCAGGCTAATAGGTTATCTAGTCTTTTACACATTTTTTAGGCTTTGAAAGCCAACTGTCCCATAACACTCTATTTTATGATATTTTGATGTAAACACTCCGACAAACATGATATATATATCTTATATATTATATATATTATACTATATATGATCAGTTTTATAAATGATGCAAATGCCTATTAAGAACAATATTTGCTAATGCATATGTTAATGTATTTAAATTACATGGAATATGTTGATATGTAATGAAATCAAATTTCTTTCGAGCAATATAACACATAGATACATACACAATATTTTTGCATTTCTTACTGAGTAATGATTGTTTAATTGTAACACAACGAGCTTTGAATCCAACTTCACAACTAAATCGCTAATACCAAGAGCAACTACTTCTGACAAGAGTTCAATAATTGCACTATATTCGGCAATATTATTGGTTGTTCGACCAAGGCAGATACCTTGTACGTTAATCAGCTCGCCATTAGGGTCATAGAGTACCCATTCTACTGAAGACATATTCTGTGTGCTACGAAAGGCACCATCAACAAAACCAACGTAATGGCTTGACAACATCTGCAAACCGAGTGTAACACAGGATAAGAAGAAAAACACATATATGCAAAGCAAACAAATACAAAACACACACACACACACTAATGTACAAAATTCATTACATGAATTTCATGCATAATACTTCTTCCGATGGTGTCCATTTCTGGATTCAGGTAATCAATCAACATAGAGTAAAACTGGAGTTTCACCGTTGACATGACGTGTAAGCATCGACTCAGCCAAATAATAGAGTAAAACTCATAAAAGGCTATGCCCCCATGCCCACCGGGCAAATGAGGGTTACGAGTCATAATACGAAAACCCCATTGTGACAATGGTTAAACGGTAAAGGCTCAGTGAAAAAAGCTCATGAGAGGAGGCAGGAATAACTTAATCTCATGACGAGAAAAAGGTGCCCCCAGTTAAAAAATATTGACAATTTCAGGGTGAATAAATATGTCAATAATCAAGGTTGCAGCAATGTTCCACATAATACCCTCCGACAGGACCTCATGCACCAGGAGAGGTCTTTGAAGTGGAGGCGTGGAATAAGGAGAAACAAATGCTTCAAGATAGGAAGGCATCTCATCGAGGCTGGGAAGAAATGAAGAACGATGATGTAGACCGTTCCATGGAATTTCGTCTAGAGACATGACCTAAATGATACTCTCATCGGTGGGGAATGTCTCATTCAAAGGATCTGGAGAATCCCAAGAACCAAGCCAAGGAGATGGCACATAAGTATCCAAGTTCATATTGAAAACAACATGACTTTTTGAAGCGGCCATCAAAGACAAGACAATTTCTTGATAATTGTGCTTCAATGGACTTAAAGGAATAGCATTGCCAAATGAATCAATTTGATCCGCGATAGGGATAATCCAAGGATCCATAGTGACCGAGATCATATTAACTGAATGAACATTCAAAGGTGGGAGACTAAAAGTACCCATTAAAGTAGAGTCTTTGAAGAGACCTTCCCACACACTTTCGTAAGGAATCTCAGTATTTCCCACGTAAGGAACATTGTCGTTCGATGAACCAGAAGAAAAGAAGGATAATTGATCAATACTGACAAATTTTCCTTCATGAGGAACACAAAATACTCGGAACAAAGAAGACACAACACAAAACATAGCATGGGTCCAGCTTCACCTGAGAAGAAGGTTGTAGTTGAGACTTTCATCTACAACTTCTACTTCTAATTCAACAGTATTTCCTTATAATGTAATCGTAAAGTTTGTGGGAATACCGTAAGGACGTGAGCCTTTGCCATCAAAGGCTTCCAAGGTGTTGGGAGACTGGTTAAGAGAAGGAGAGGTAATATCTTTCCAACACGAAATAGACATGATGCAGGTAGAAGCACCTTCATCAATAACCGTCCAGTGAATCATCTTTCCTTTGATAAGAACCTGTATCAAAAAAGAAATCTGTTTAGGAAGACAAGGCACGTGGTTTCTAGATCGAAAGTAATCAAACGTGAATCAGAAGGATCAATAACACCTATAGCAGACAACAATGACTTCTGCTGTGTTGGATAGGATTGGAGAACCTCCAGGGCAGACATCACTGAAGGTGCCTGAGTTAAATCCTCAATGATATTGTAATGTTGCGCAGCTCTAGCATTCGGATTAAAAGATGACTTCCAAAGAACACCTTTGGGAGGTGGTTGGATGACAAACTCACTGTTAGGGTGCTCAATATGGAGCAGACTAGAATTGGACAGAGTAGAAGGAGAAGGAATATCAGTGACCTCTTTTTCCACCGTCTGCTTACGCGTGGTTTGATAGTCCTTAGTTTGAGTACCGATCAAGATAGGTGATGAACCTTGCCTCATGAAAACTTAGGAACCTGAGGAAGCAGAGGAATGAGATTGGTCTACCAACTGCGTCTGCTAAGATGGAAAGGGTTCTTTCAAGACATCTGGAGTCCCTTTCAACAAACGATTAACTTCAGAATGTTGGGGACAATCCTTGGTGTAATGATCCTCCTCACATATGAGGCAAGGATATTTCGGCTTTCTTTTAGAAGCATCATCAACAGATGATTTAGGAGGGTCCTATTTTGGGGCATCGGCTTTGGCCTTACCTTTTCCCTTATTTTTATCTTTAGAGGCCTTATCTACTACGATAGACTGGATAGCATGTACCATAGAGGTTTTGTTAGGACTAGATGAATTCTTTAAGGGATTATTGGAACCAATGTTCGAGACAGATTTCTGCTTTGAAGAAGCTTTCGCAGAAGTTTGAGACACGGAACCAATCGCACCGTCAATAGGTGGTGTATTCGGAGACTTTGATGCTATCAGATCAGATGATGGTCTCAGAGCATCAGGTAACATCTCGTATAATGTGCCATATTGCGAATAGACCAAGTCTAAATATTTGGCACGGGCGATCGCTTGCTCTTCAGTAACACATCCACCCATAGCTATGTCCTTAGCAATCTTGTAAACAAATTATTTTGTGAACCATTCTATTAACAACTCATCAACAATCCAAAATTTGATGAGGCGATGCTGACATCTCCATTCATGGATATGATCGGAAATGTGGGTCGTGGTGTATTTCTTAAGGGACGTAAGAAAATGAGTGCCAATTTCCTATCGAACTGGCAACTAAAAATGAGTGGGGAAAGCCATAGCCAGAGAGTTGAAGTCACTGTAGGTACCACGAGGCAACTCGATATACCATTTAGTGGTAGCACCTATGAGAGTTCTCTGAAAGAGTCGAAGATGAATAGAATCATCGACATATGAATTGTAGGAGCACCAAAGGTGATATGTCATCACATTGGCTTGTGGGTCCTCCTTAACTTTTGCCTCAAATTTGGGGAAATCACTTGGAATTTTTGTTGGAACTGGAGGCCAATAAGTTGAATGAAGAATGGGATCATTCTTGCGCCTCGATACATCAGGCAGCTCCAACGTAGCCAAGAAAGGAAATTGCATGTTAAAAAACATATAGGGCCTTTGAGGAGACCCAAACTATGGAGTCCATCTTTGCTAGTAAGGATTTTTCCCCCATAGTGGAGGATTTTGTCCATATGGGACCTGATTTGGTCCCCACTGAGGGTTCCCTTGACCATAAGGTGGATTTGGTCCAGGGAAGACTTGATATTGTCCTACCATAGGCTGTTGATAAGCATTGTACGCGACATACAGTTATAAGGTTGTTAGTCCTATTGACCCTGGACGTAAGGAGAATGACCCTGCTGCTGCATGGGTTGACCTTGGGCTTGCAAAGGCTGACCTTGTTGATATGCATATAAATATTTTTGTTGTCAAGGCTAACCTTGTTGCTACAAAGGTTGACTTTGCAGCCATAAAGGTTAACCTTGCTGCTACAAAGGTTGGCTTTATGAAGACAAAGGTTGAGTAGATTGCTGAACAAACTAAACTTGCGGCTGTGGAAAAGGTTGCCCCTACTGCTGTAATAGTTGCCCTTGCTTTTGCAATGCTTGCCCTTGCTGCTGCAAAGATTTCCCTTGCTGATGCGAAGGTTGCCCTTGCTGCTGCAAAGGTTGTCCTTGTTGCTGCAAATGTTGTCCTTGTTGCTGTAAGGGTAGCTGGATAGTTCCTTAGGTTATACCCTAAGGGTATTGACAGTTCCCGAATTAAATCTGGTCATATCCACCAGGAATAACAGGTTGACCAGGTTGGACATAAGCTCCTGCTTGAGGAATGTAAGACAGATTAACCAAGGCTTGCGAACCGTATGGGACATAAGCTTGTTGGAGTGGAATCTGAGCCATATAAGGCTATTGATATTGGATGTTACCCGACCTAGATGGACCAACAGGATTAAGAATACTACCATAATAAGGTTGATTAAATCCAACCATGTGAGTTTGTAATCCACTCACATTGGTTTTGCCCGACACAAGAGGAGTATTCGGATCTTGCCCCCTAGGTGGTGGCACATTCTATCCACTTGATGGAGGGGTAAAAGAACTTACCGAAACCTGACCTGGAACAGTCGGTTGTACCGAAAGAGTCGGTTGAAACGACAAGACATGTTGTGAAGGAATGGTAGGTTGAACATGAATTGAAGTGGCTGCAGTTTCTACTGAAATTCAAAAGGTTGTGTTCAAAATGAAGAGACCTAATGTAGGCATAGCATTGGAAGACCAAATGGGGTTTTGATACAACAACGAGGCACTAGGAGTACCTGAAACTAATTGAGATAGGGTAGTATAACCATGTAGCAACATGGGTCCACTAGTTTCAGGAAAGGTGAGAGTCGAGACTCTTCCTGTATAAAGAAATCATTCTGGAGGAAATTCATACCCTTGTTCATCATCGATGTGAGGAGTATGGGTAGCATAAACTTCGGAATGACCCAGAGAAGAGGTTGGGATTTCACCTTTTGACTCCATAGATGGAAACAATTGGTGACGAGGAACCCAAGATGTACAAGGAGATAACTCCAAGGGAATACCATGCCGATCGTATGAATTGTAAGGATGTTGAGGAGATATCACAACATAATCGAACAAAGGATTTGATGAATAGACAACAAGCCTCTGCGAACTCTCAGGGGTTTGAATAGGATTATCAGAGGTATCTGGATCATATTCTTGAGGTGACCAAGAATTCGATGGAGGTGGATGAGAAGACAAAGGTTGGATGCTTGGAATAATTCCAAGTTCAAAACCTTGATCCTCAAGTGACTGAGGAAGTTCCGGATGAACTCCTTGGGAGTACCCTTTAGTATTAGACAATGAAGGGGAACTATGAGACAGACTCAATGGTTCAGCCATGATGACTTCCTCTCAAAGCAAAAAAAAAAAGGAGATTTGTTTAGGCCTTTTAACAATCTTGAAATTAATAGGGAATTACTCAATATTGGTCCAAGAAGCAACTGCTTGGGTTCGACATGTTTATGGTGGGCAGTTATTTTTAGAAACAAAAACTTTGCCTTTTCATATTTGAAGAGTCGAGAAAAGGAAGAAAAGGTGACTCTAGTCACTTTCGATGGTTTAGCGAGCTTTAAAGGACAAGTTGCTTGATGATCTTTTCAAATTTAAGGAGTCAGAAAAGATCGAAATGACTGCTCGGGTGAATCTAGGTAAAAGGAGTACTAAGTAATCATGAACTACAATATACACCTCAACAAATAAATTTACTAAGGACTTGACGTACATGCATGCAATCTCCTCGAATGTTGTGTTCAGTGTATCACATTTACAGGGTGGTAGACTCGACTTCCTATGGGTAAAGTTTTGCAACCTATGGGGGTCTCCCTTTATATACGTGATGGTACGGGGAGGACAAGTCCATGCTAGCGCTATCTAATGCCGAAGTGAATGACAACTACTAAGTTTTAAAGACGTCGGAACACGTCTCTAACATAGACCACTAAATGTGAACGTTAATCTTTCAAATGCTCCTTAGATTAATTGATAGATTTTAAAGTTGATCTTGGAATTATGTTTCGATTTCAAGGCCTTAACAATGTTACATGTTCCTAAAATGAAAACTAGATGATGAAAATAAATCCTTCAATTCGATGAAAGCTATCTATGTAGGGAAGAAGATCACTTAGATTATGCATCAAACCAAATACAAAAGTGCATCCATGACAATCTTCAAATGCTAAATGCAAAATATGAAATCTAATCTTTCATATGATAAGCAAATGCAATGCCAAATCAAACCTTAAAGCAAAACTTCCTTAAGATATAATGATGATTTTTTCTCTTTTTCAAAATGCATCTAACGTAATCTAGTGCAAAAGTAAAAGAGAATGTAAGCAATCCAACAAATATGAAAATCTCTTTCACATTAATGATTTGAATGCAATCCAAAATTCTTCGAAAACTATGAAAAGATAAACACTTTACTTTCACTTTTTCGAAACACAAAACTTAAAGAAAACACTTCCTTTCAATTCAAATGAGACAATTAGTTTCTAATCAATTGTTTTTCAAATGGAGCTTAAGTGACTTTCACAATATCTACTAATGAAAACAACTTAAGACACAAGAATCAAAAGTGATTTTCAAAGGACGTCTGAACACACAAAGACTCTATAACACAGGTAATTGATCTTTGATCTCTGATGAGAAGACCAACGAGTGGACAGAGGTTGACCTAGAAGACCTAGAAACCCTAAAAGGCTAATCAAATTGCAAGCATACTCAAACTAAGTTAAAAGGTAATTGCAATCATACAATAAGAGATTCAACCAAGACCACACTAGAAAATCATTGGGAGAAGGCAAACAGAACTGGAAATAAGAAGACAAACCCTAAATTTTTCAATCTTCTGCAATCATCGCACCTGTCAAGAGGAAAGTAGTGATCATCACTATTGTAATCAACAAACCCGTGATGTCATTTTGATTGTCAGGGTAAAAAATGCAATGGCCGAGAAAAACAAAAAAGAAGCTCAAAATCTTCAAGAACAAAAGACAGTTACCAGAAAGTGACATTGACTACAGACAAGCAATGAAGTCTAAAAATGAATGGTTGATCAAACTCATCAAAAGACAAGGTTAAGGAAGGGAACGAAAGGGTCATAGGATCCCCTGTGGACTCACCATTTTGTTGACAAGGATAATCCTCTCTGTCGACAAAGACGATCCCTCTGGCCCAATGAGTGGGTCTAGCAACTGAAGTGACAATCAACTAGACATATTCCTAAGTTATAATTGAAAAGTAGAATGAAAGAGATGACCTACCTCGTTTTGATGCTATTTTGATTTCCTTTGTTGAGGGCCTTGAATGGCTTGTGTCACAGACTTGTTCCTACTTCTTTTAGTGCTTATGTACTTGCACAAGTGATCAAGAGACAACAAAGCATGCCAAAACCAATAGCAAATCCAATAACAACTTACTTAATTGATCAAGGAATGCTAAGCTAATACATACATGAACATATATATTTTGGGAAGATGAACCAGCAGTTGTATATTATTTAATAAATAAAGGGAAGCTTACAACCATAGCCTTGATGTTGAAAAGCTCTCCTTGAGTGGTAATCCAAGTTTGAGCCAAGAAACTCTCCAAACACTCCTTCTCCAAGTCTAATGAATAGCCTCTAAGCACAAGCTCGTCATAGGGGTACAAATGGACATAGAGCAACCATTTGGGAATGGGAGAAGAGGAATTTATAGGCTAGGAGAGGGAGTTAGGACTTCTCCAAAGATAGGATTAGGCCCACGTCTCAAGGAGGTAGCTCATAGGGATAAGACAAAGAGGTCAAGTTAGGAGAATTCGACCTCATCTATATGAAACCACCACCAGCTTACCGTTCTGGAAGCTTCTAAATCACAAAGCTTCTCATCCTCTTTGGGAAAATTACCTTTTTGGGATCATCACATGTATGCAAGGGAACAGACCGATGCCATCGCGGGTCAAACATAGTGCAACATGTGAGCATTGTTGTTTTAAGCCTCATAAGAAAGGTGACTCTCATTTTAGGGTTTCAAGAGCTGTTTCTTCGGGGAAAGCTCAACGCATTTTCCAAACAAAGTCTCGGGAGGAATCTGAGTTGTATACATGGATGAGTATACTATATAATGGTCATGTTTCAGGCACTTTAGGGTATGTCATAGGGAAGTGCAGGAGGCATGACAAAATACTGTGTAACAGACCTGCATTCACAAAGAGATAAGCAATTAAAATATATATAAAGCACTGTGCAACAAAACATATAAGAACTTGAACAACTTGAACAAAAAATTGAAGGTCTTGCCTGTTAATAGGAATAAAGGCCATAGCCACTACTTCTAACCAATTTATATCCTTACCTTTTCGACAAGAACCATCATTCAACAAACCTCGTAAGCTTCTTATGAATGTATCTCCAACTACACTGAACTCCTTAGAAAGCACGCAGAAATATCGACACTTGTTATTTAAGATGGAGCCTGCCAAGTAAGATTGATCCAACCATTTAGCGATTGGATCATAAAATTCATGACAATCTTCTTGGAAACCCTGAAATATTTGAAAATGTGACTTTTCAATTAATGGAAAGGGATAATGATGAGAATATTGTGAGGAGAAATAGGTCTGATCATATTCAACATGTGTGTCAAGACAGGGAGGACTCGACATAACTATTCGCAAGTGCGAAAGTGCCTCAACTGCTTTACAATTACCTAGGTAGTAAGATGATAAGCCATATAAATCAAAGGATGTAAAACGACTATCATTGGATGTGTTGATGGGAAAATAGTAAGAGGAACGACAGTCATCAGAAACAGGATCACAATCAGATGAGTTTTTGAAAGCATCAGATTCCCTATTTGTAATTACCAAAGATAAATCAATTTGAATAGTTCCGCAAATGCTCTGCATAATAGAATCATCGTCCTCACATAACAAGTGTAACAAACCATTTTCTTGTGATTGGTTACACACTATACTAGCATCATAGTTGTCGAAAGAAGTAAAATGGAATACTAGTGTAACAAACACATGAAACCAGTTAGGGTAAAACAAGTGAAGAATAATTTAATTTGTCAAACAATCCATGCATTCACTGACACTCAAGAGAATTTCAAGTGCAATGAAGAAAAATATTAGCATCAGAATATTCAAAAGAAGGATCAAGAGCATGTTGTTTTCAAAAGAGTGTGTCAGGTATGACTCCTTTGGCCAAAGATAATCTCTAGAATAATCAATTTCGTAGTTCCATGATTCTATTAGACATACACATTCAAAACCTAGGTTTGATACATGATATTTTCTTGAAGATGAATCATCTTGAATCCAATCAAAAACTAAATCTTGAAATTTGGAAAGATCATATCCACAATGCCAAATATATTTCAAGAAAGGATTTACATTGAGTTAAACCATGCAAAAATAATAGTTTTGTGAAGAAAACCAGACCTGACTCAGTTCAGGGGTCTTACCAAAGTTGAGAGATCCTAACATAACCATAAACAAAAGTTGAAGTGCCTTGAATCTCTGAAGAGTCCCGAAACTTTCAAGGATTGTCAAATCACATTCTGAAGATTGAACCAGATCATGCATGGTGAGGATAGCTACTTTCACTGATTTCGATGAGATCACTATTAACCAGATGGAATCATTGATTTGACAATATTTTACAACTTCAACAACCAGATTAGTCAAGCCAAAAATATTCTTCTAATCGCAAATATAGAGATGGAGAAATTTCATGAGCAAGTTAATTTGAAGAGTTGTCTTCATGCAAAACAAGAGATGGAACACGATGGAAAGGATGCTCAATGATCCAATTATTTTTTCTTTCATCATGGACAACCTCACTACCTTGTGTTAATTGATAAGTGATCTCATACGACGAAGTAATTGAAGAGTGTAGAGTATCTTCATCACTTGTAGATGCATCACAAACAAGAGAGCACAAGGGATAGTGGGACAAAGAGAAAGTTTTTATAAGAGATTTTTATTTGACCAAAACAAATCCCTGATCTAAATATTTCAAATTAAAATTTTCATGAGAAACTGAAAGATCAATTGGTGCACTTGGGCATTCATCATTGCATACATTAACAGAATCATCATCATCAAAATGACTATTGCCCAATACTATAGATCTAAACAAATTGATTTCATTTGATTCATTACCGAGATTAACATATTCAATATCAGTCAAGAATGAGGAGACACCATCTTCATACAAAGGATTTTGAAAAACACAATAAATATTGAAAGAATCTTCACCTTCCTTCTCCTCCACCTGTGTAATGTGGCTATCTTGAACTTGATTGCAATTTGGACCAACAACTTTAAAATTAGGAGAGTGCGGAAAACTAGTTAATGGAGCATATTGATCAAGTGGATCATGGTACAAAGAGCCACAACATGTAGATGATAGAGGATGACAAAAATATGAATCAGATTCAAGATTAGAGTTATGAGTGTTAATACCATATTGAGGAATAAAAAAATTGGTTTTCACCGTAGGCTTCATGAGGCATTTCGAGATTTCCTCTATTGGATTTGAATCATGAAAAGCGGAAGGAGGATAAAAAGATGGATCAAGAATTTGATGTGCATGTTTCCCAACTTTAGGATCATTGAAAAAAGGCACCCGCTTCGGAACTAGAAAAGGAGGAGGACAAGGAACAAAAGGAATAGCAGGTTCCTCCTCTTAAATGAAGGGTGTCTCTTGGTTTACAAGATTTGGGGATGAAGAAACATTAGGTGGTATGGATTCACCGTGCAAAGAGATATGAACCAAATTCTCAAACTTTTGTTTCAACAAATCCCTATCCATATCTTTAGGAAATTCATAATAAAGGTGAAGGACTCGATTAGATAAATTCTCAATTGATTCATTAGGATCCATTCTATGTCGGTTGATTATTTTATAAACATCTCTGTAATCATACCTATCAAATTCTAAATGAAGAACGTTGATGTGATGGTTAAGAAAATAAATGGAGGAAAGTGGTAGAGTGTGACACCATCGGCTAACTCAACCTTTAAGGGTGAGCCAGAAAACAATACAAGCCACATCTTCACAATCAATTTCATAATATTTATATAACTTAAGAAAAAGAGATGTGTGCTTGGTAAAGGACGTATCATCCTCACCATCAAACTTGAGTTGAGACAAGTCATGGAGAGACTCATCAAGGATTGAAATTTCACTAGGGGATAGGTTAGAAAAACACCCCGGGAGTATGATTTGAGGATGATCCATTTACAATAAGAGATTCAAAACAAATTCAAAGGGCTCAACTTGTCATTTGTCCCTCCTTCTAGCACCATTTTGTTGACGGTGCTGTAAATCCATCAACCAAGGGGGTCTCCCTGATGTGAAGTCCCAATTAGACCTCACACCATTTTGAATAGTATCCCCATCCAAGGTATCGGTCGAGCTTCCATATATTATTAGAGGCTTTCCTTGGTTCTAACTGTCACCCAGAGAGCGGAGTGCAAATGTGCCTTTGAAAATCAATGGGGTGTGCCTGGTGTGTGTTTGGTTGTATGTGTGTCAAATTTCTTTTACTACAGAGGAGGGAGAGAAGTGAGCCTCTAAGAGAAAGGTAATAGCACCACCCTAGTAGAGACACACGTAAACAAGAAGAATTTGTTCAACATCCATCAGAATAGTCCACAACAATGTGAAGGTCATTGCAACCAATACAAAAAGAAATATTTGTCTAATATCTAATGGAATATTCCACGAGGATGCGACAACGATAATAACCATTACTACACATTCTCAATATGATAAGTACCAAATAACCAAAATAGTTCAACTGCTTTAGCACAACTGAAGGCAAACATGAATTACAAACATTCACATAATAGTCTTACAAATATCCATAATCCATGCATGAAGAACATGTTGGCCATAACGCTCCTGATATTAAGTAAAAGTTCCAAGACACGTGTATATAATGAACACCATTAGCTCCAATAGTGGAGCATTGGAGCCACTTCTTACTCCTCAAAAGAACTATTTTGTCTCTCTAATGCATTATGAGAGGAGCCAAGGTGAAAGCTCCCTTGCTCATACAATTAGGGTGTATATATAACCAATGGGGAGTTGATTCTTCACCTTCCTTGTGACTCTTTGACTACCCTCATGATTGTTTTACTTCCTGTGACTTTTCAACTTTACATGACTCTTCATATTCTGTACATGTCCTTTGGACTTCCACTTTACAATACATTTCTTCAATATTGAATTACATATTCCACAAAATGATGTGGCACATGATGACTCATTACACAACATGACATGACACTGATGACATGGAAATGTCAATCCATTCTTTGTTTTTTCTTTCTTTGTGTTTCTCGAAACTATGGTGCATATTCTTCTTCTTCCTCCTGCTTATCACTTGAAGATGAGGAGTCTTCCATGTGATCTTGATCTTTCATCCTCTGTTATAGTCTGGTGTTCCTTCACCTTCTCTTTTGATGATCATCTTATCTCTTCAACTCCATATGTCTCTTCTAGAATGTCCTCCTTCTCCATCTCCTTCTACAACCATCTTGCCATAGCATGATATAGTACTAGCATGTGTAATCCACTCATGACAAGATGAGATCAGTCCAATAAACCCCTAGCCTAAGATGGTGCATGTTGATCCATTGACTTAGTTAGAACCGGGTGATAGGCTGAGGGAGAGGTTCAATGATTGCACAATTATGGAACTCAGGCAATGAAGGGTAAAGCTTGAGCCTTGACACTGCGCAATACACAGTTAAGGCTTGGATTGAGCAAAAGATTATGTAGTTTGGGAGCTTAGGGAGCCAGGATGAGGGCTTGAACACTAATTTTTCCCATTGCACAGTTTTGGAATACATAGGAGCCTAGATGATTACAAAATTATGCAGTTCAAGAGCTTGAGGTTGAGGCTTGAGCCTTGAGACTGCGCAATGTACAATTCAGGTTGGACTGAGCAAAATATTACACATTTTTTAGGCTCAGTGAGTCAAGTTGTTAGGTTTTGCATTGTTTCTGTCAACTGCACAGTTTTGGGAGGCAGAGAAGACCTAGTGATTATGCAGTTCAAAAGCTCAGGGTTTAGGCTTGAGCTCAGAAACTGTGTAATGTGCAGTTGGGGCTAGGCTAGAGGGTTGGATTACGTAATTCTTGGGGTCAAGGTCCAGACTTTAGCACTGGAACTGCGTAGTGCACATTACTGGGAGGCAGGAACTATGCATTTCATAGTGTCAAGGGATAGGGTTGCAGTTTGAGGGTTGGAACTGTGTAATGTGTAATTGAGAAAGGTCAGGTGAGGCTAGGTTGTAGGGAAGTTTCTAAAAAATGGCTAAGTGTCGGATCAATGAGATTGATGTGAACAATGATATGACTTGACTGTTATCACATACTTAGAACACTTGATGACATAACTACATAAATCCTCTTGAACACATTAACAACATATTTCATTGACTCAATGCGACAACTTTGCCGGCGACTTTACAACAAGTGCGACACTAAAGATGCACTTTGTGACGACCGTGACGGCACTTGTGTAACAACGCTTAAAACTTTGGGAAAGAGTGCAATGGGTGTTTACATGGTAATATCAACTCGTTTTCATGAAGATAAAATCTTGAAACCACCAAAACGATCTTATACACAATGTGCAACAATAAACATGCATAAAGACAACATTTACTATATGAAGAGAAAAGGGAGAGTGACACTTGTGATGTGCAAATGATAGTGAAAGCGACACATGCAAGAGAAAAGATAACATGAAAATGACACTAATTAGAGTGAAATAAAGTGAATGTGACAACCGAAAACATGAAAACAACATTCGCGGAAACGAAGGTGTGCAAAAGCGACAATTGGAGAAACTCACTAGAATAAAAGCACAAATGCAACCAAAAGTGACGGACTATCAATGATAGTGCACACTAACTGTCGACATGGGTTGAACATTGCACAAACATTGTCTTGAAAAATTGTGCATATGATTTTTCAAGCTTGCATGGAAGAATGCATTCATGAACTCATTGCAAATTGAGCATGTGCGAGCAAGTGACTTCAATTGATCAAGTAGTTACCATGAAAAGATCGATCGCAAGACCCATAGTATGCTCCAAAATTCAAGTATAGGAAAAATTTTAAAGGGTGTTTGTCGTAGCGAAAACAAGAGGATAAGTGTTGGAAGTTGCATCCAAATCTAAACCTAAAGAAAAAGAAGAAAGATAATAATAAGAAGAATATCATGGTTATGGATTCGAGCAACCAAGTTGAAAACACCTCAGACATGGATGAGAAGATCGTCTGTACGTAAATGCATAAGGAGGTGAATCTAAGTATCTTTTAGGAACATGAAGAAAAAGAAATCACCAAACTCGTCCATATAAAGATACATGTCAAGAATACAAAGATTTATGCTTTGTTTGACTCAGGATCACAAGGGAATCTCATTGTAGCAAGGGTAGTCAAGGAGTTGGGGCTGGAAGTTCATGATTGTCCAAACCCATATCCATTGGGAAGGGTAAATAAGGATGCAAAGGTGTAGATAAAAAAACATTGTAAAATTAAATTTCTTATCAGTGTTGATTTTATTGATGAAGTAGATCTTGATGTGGTTCCCCTTGATGTATGTGGAGTCATGTTTGAGAGTCCATACATGTGGATGTGAGATGTAACATTCACGAGGGGATCCAGTAAGTACCAACTTGTCAAGGACATAAAATCTTTCATCATCAATGCTCACGAGAGCAAGTCGAAAATTTCATTGGTAAGTGTCAACCAAGCTAATAAATTGATCAGTTCTAGCAAGAAATATGTCTTATTGTTTTTAAGAGAAAGTCAGTCTGTAGAGGAGTCAATAAGAGGCAAGGCACCCCTAGAGGGGTGTACTAAGAAACATAAAAAACATTTGGAGGAGTTATTACAGGCATACAAGGATGTGTTCCAAGAGCCCAAAGGGTTACCACCTAATAGAGAAGTGGAACACGAGATCAAATTATTGCCCGAATCCCCATTGCCAAATATTGGGTTGTATATGAAGTTTGTTATAGAAGCTAGTGAGGTGTAGAAACAGTTGCAACAGCTCATATATCATGGTTTCATTTGACCAAGTACATCTCCATGTGGGTCATCAATCATCATTGTGCCAAAGAAGTATGGGACTTTGTGGATGTGTATAGATTACAAGGCGTTGAATAAAATAACGCTCAAGAATAGATACCCCCTGCTCAGGATAGATGATATGCTAGATCAATTGCAAAAAGAAAAGGACTTCACCAAGTTGGACTTGAAGTCTAGATATCACCAGGTTTGAGTCAAAGAAGAAGATACATGGAAGACCTCCTTCAAAACCAGGCAAGGTTTGTATGATTGGTTAGCTATGCCATTTGGCCTATGTAATGCACCAACTAAATTTATGAGATTCATGAATGATGTATTGCGCCCTTTTCTAGATTACTTTGTTATTGTCTATTTGGATGATATACTAGTAAATAGTGCTAACTGGGAGGAGCATAATTCACATTTGACGTAGGTGCTGGAAACATTGAAGAAGCACCAACTGCTAGAAAATCTCAAGAAGTGCAAGCTTACGCAGCAGTCCTTGGTGTATTTGGGGTATATGATCAGTGGAGAGTTGAAGATAGATCCTTCCAAGATGGAGGCCATCATGAAATGGTTGGTGCCTACTAATGTTTCTAAGGTCAATAGTTTCGGCGGGGAAACACAGTACTTGAGGAAATTCATAGCCTCATTTTCAACGATAGGAGCACTGCTCCATGCCATAACAACAAGTGGCAAGAGTTTCTAGTGGGGAAAAGGTCAACATAAGGCTATCGAGAGCTAAAGAAGAAGATCAATCAAGCACCAGTTCTGGCATTACCAAACTTGCAATGACCCTTTGAAGTGGAGACAGATGCAAGTGGG
>APFE031454173.1:0-41539 GCA_000404065.3 Pinus taeda
TGAGGTAAAAGGGAAGGAGAAACTAGTGTGTAGGTTGAAGAAGAGCTTGTATGGCTTAAAATAGGCTCCAAGGCAGTGATATCTAAAATTTGACAGGTTTATGTTTGAACAAGGTTATACTAAATGTCACTGTGATCATTGTGTTTATCTCAAAAGGAAAAATGATGGCAACTATATTATATTGTTATTGTATGTAGATGACGTGCTTGTTGCAGGTTCTAACATGCAGGAGATTAATGTGCTCAAAATAAAGTTGGCAAACTCATTTGCAATAAAGGATTTGGGTGTTGCAAAACAAATCCTTGGTATGAGAATAACTAGAGACAGGAAAAATCGCAAATTAGCATTGTTTCAAAGTGAGTACATAGAAAATGTGTTGAAAAGGTTTAATATGCAGAATGAAAAACCAGTTAGTATGCCTTTAGCCAACCATTTCAAATTAAGTAAGGAGGCGTGTCCCAAGACTCAAGAAGAAATGGCTCATATGTCTAAAGTTCCATATGCATTAGCAATTGGAAGCTTAATGTATGAAATGGTTTGCACAAGGTTTGATATTGCACATGTAGTGGGAGTTGCAAGCAGGTACTTGAACAATCCAAGAAAAGAACATTGGATGGCGGTGAAGTGGATTTTCAAGTATTTGAGAGGTAACACAAATCAAGCATTATGCTTTGGTGGTTCAAACATTGCTCTACAGGGATATGTTGATGCAGATATGGCAGGTGATAGAGATAATAGGAGGAGCACAACAAGGTATGTGTTTATTGTAGGTGGAACAACTGTCAGTTGGGTCTCAAAACTACAACATGTTGTTGCACTCTCAACAATAGAAGCAGAGTATGTTGCTGCTATAGAGGCTAGTAAAGAAATGATTTGGTTACAAAGGTTTTCTGGATGAATTAGGTAAGAAGCAGGAGTTGGGCAAGTTATACAGTGACAGCCAGAGTGCCATACATCTTGCAAAGAACTCTGCATTTCATTCCAAGACTAAGCATATACAGCTCAAGTATCATTTCATACGGTCAGTGTTGGAAGATGGACAGTTGAAGCTGGAAAAGATACACACTAGGCAGAATCTTGCAGATATTTTAACAAAAGTTGTAACCAAGGAGAAACTAAGAATCTGCTCAGTTTCAATCGGTCTTCAAGTATGATGAAGAAGATAAGAAACAACCAAGTCCAAAGAGGAGTCATTGTCTAGCAAATGAAGCAGTGGTGGAGTTGCTATAATCAATCTCCAAGTGGGAGATTGTTGGGTGTGGAGCCTGATTATCTTCTGTATTCAAAAGTCTCATCCAGATGTATACCCCAGGAAGATTGTACACCCCTCCATGCGGGGGAGTGTGGGGGGCACTTGTCCCACCTGCGGAGGTTCGGGGGGGCCAATCCCACCCAACTAGGGGGTTCGAGGGCCAGTGGTCCCCTGGTGGGGGCTCAGGGGCAATGCCCTTGAAGCTAAAAAATAGATGTAAAATTGCCTTGTAAAAGTCTAGTAATTTCTAGTCAATCTGGGCCATTCATTAGGCGGATGATCTAACGGTAGAAGTTATATTTAATTTAGGATTTTTTGCCCTAGAAGGAAACCCCTCACTATAGATGAGAGAATTGTATTGCTTCTATTAGATCTAGATTCTGAGTGAGGAAGAGAGAGGAGATTGAGAGAGAAGAGGGAGTTATAGCAGATCTGTTGTAGGTTGTATCTCTTCAGTTTGCCAGATAATATAATAAACAAAGGACTGGCTATTTCTTCGTGGACGTAGCCCAAACTAGGTGAACCATGTATATCTGTGTCTCTCTTGTTTTATGCATTTTATGTGTTTATATTTCTAAAAGATTTTATGTGTTCCAGTGCTCTATAATATATAACTTTCCAACAGTGAAATCTCCAAGGTAGGATAGGATAGGATTCAAGAATTTCATGCAAGGTAAATGGTTGTAACAACTTCTGGAAGCTCCTGGAAGAGGAAGCTTCAGGTTTCTTTTAACTTTTCTTGAATTTATAGAATCAACGCACACCGAACAAGGGGTAACCAATTGGTGATCAACACAGGTCCAAAGAAGGTCAACCTATTGGTGAACGTAGTATCCTAAAGGGCATGTGTGCATTGGGCCTTAAAATCACTGAAATGAAGCAGTTAAAGGTAGAAACTTTGGGATTAGGGAGAGTCATGCTTAGGGATTTGTGAAATGATGAGAACAAGGGGTAAAAGGATGTTGATCGATCTAGTTAAAAGCCTATTAACTATATGTGACAAAATGTCCTATAACAGATTGCCCCCTAAAGCGCAAAGTCAAAAATGACATCTGATGAATGAAGTGTTTTACCTTGTGAGAAGTCTGGATCAAGAACAATCAGTGAGATCATTATCTATTACAATATATTGACATGATAATATCTTTGCTAAGGGAGGCATACCCATTCTCATCATGTAAGCTAACATTACATGTACAAAAATTAATAGACATGTCCACTGATGAAAAAAGGTGGATCCATGACTGGATGACTATCTATATGATCATAGCCATCATACATTGTGATATTTTATTAATCCTGAAATCATAGACCTGATGGATGGAACTAGATTTGTGGTCTTCTATCATGTTCACATGATCGTCCAATGTACAAGTCTAACCATGTGAATCAATAAGATGGATTCTAACATGGTAGACATAATCTAATTACCGACCAATGATGTAATTCATTAATGCATGTGAGAGAAACCACTGATGATGGTAATGGATCTCAAGGTACAACAATACAATCCATATGGTGTTAATGAATGAGTTGAAGTCGAACACCACATAGAATATGTTGGTCAAAGGCCAATGGTAAACATATCATTAAGAGTGAGCAAAATTTCCATTGATGTATGTAAGCACCAAGGTACCGAAGGGTTATTCCTAAGTCAACTTCCTGGATAATGAGTTGATGTTGACAAGAAGCGACTCATTGTAGGAGGGCCTTGATGTATCCCCCATCAATAGCATGAAATGGGTATCATGAATTGAGATGAATGATGATGATATGTAATTGGTTTATGAATGATATACATGGAATTAATTCTTAAGAGTATCATAGAAGATATCAACTGAATGACTTTTCTTGAACACACTTGCAACACTGAATGGAGTTGGAAGCATTGACCCAAAACCAAAAATGGAGGCTTTGAAAAGGTATGATGAACCGAAAGACAAGCATAATTCCCAACCCAACAACCACAAATATGAAGTGGAAGATTGTCATGTTCAAGAGCGACTCACGGCCATTAATAAGTGGAGTACCATGTTTTCCCAATTTTCCCAACCATTACTGGTTAGTACCTCTTTATTTTTTAAAAATATTGAGGAGGATAACCTATTATTGATATATAAGTTCATCCTTCATATGAATCCCTCTGAGTATATTTAATGATCCCTAAGAAGGAGTGGTTGGGTCTTGTCATGTTCGACGAGTCCATCGTTGTTTGATTTTTTAACGAGTCCAACGATGGTCTAACTCAACATATTTTTCATGTTTAGAGAGTTTGAAAAAGAGGCAAAAAAGAAAACTCCAAAGTTTCTTTTTTAGTAAATATTCTCTTGAGTCCTAAAAGGCAAAAAACAATACTTAGGAGAACCTCTTAACCATGTTCGACTCAGGCATTTATTTTTCAAAGTTAGTCTATCTCAGTCCAGAAAAGGGTTAAACTTATACAAAGTAGACGTCTTTTAATTTACTTTAACAAGTTTGAAAAGACAAGCACTCGACAATATTTTGAAATTTTGGGAGTCTGAAAAGAGATGAAAGAGGACTCCATTGGGTTCCTTTTTCATGAGTTTACAGAGCCCTAAAAAGTGTTAAAAGTATGCCCCTTGGTTAAAAATATTTGTTCAAAACATAGAAAAGTATGTCAAACAACTGTCAACCTGTTCAGAACACCAACAAAGGATTAAAAATACATGTTTCATGATAAAAACTAAATTACGACTAGGTCAAACCATTATACATGAATAAAATAATGGAAGAAATGACCATAAATATTCAAAATGACAATTCATTTTTACCATTTCACATTTACCTTATGATGTTAGAGTTCTGCGTACTGTAGGCCCTCGATCTTCTGTAGCTGACTATGATCAATTCACTGGATCATTTCAAGTTTCTTCACTTCCAGGTAGGAGTTGAAACCTTTCTCTTTCATTTCATGGCAGAATTTTGTGATTTCATGCATATTTTTGGGGTTTTTTAGTGTCCTAGTGCTCAAATATCTTGCCCTAGATAAAATCATCCTCCTAATGTCAAAAGGAGCATTGATTCTGGTCATAATGCACTCGAGGCAATGCTATAATGGGCTGTCTCCCTTTGAGGGTGTGCATTGGGTATAGTTCTCCAATGTATTATGCTAGTTCCCTTCAAAATTTGTTAAGTTTTTTGCATGGGAATCCTAATGAGTTTCCTTGTGATGTTTCAAGACTTCATTGGAACAAAATGGCCTTAATATGGAGAGAAAGAGAACATGAAGAACAATATATGAATGCAGTAAATGAACCTACTACCATCCAAGCACTAAAAAACTGTGGATTACTGAAATTGTTTTAGCTTCCTCGCATGCGGCAATAGATGGAGCTGCTAGAATATCTTATATATTCATGGAATTTTCAAGTTCTAGCATTCAGATTAGGAGCACATATGCTCGAGATAAAGTTAGAGGACATATATTTATTGACTGATTTATCTATTAGAGGTGCCCCCATCTCCTTCTTTTGTAAAAGAAGAGTTGGAGAGACAGTCAAGGATTACATTACCACTCATTGTAGACCTCGAGCCCAACCAACTAAGGATGAGAAAATCAACATAAAAATGTGAACTCATTTCCTTTAAGAACAATCCTATTCATCATTTCCATATTGGCTGGCATCTCTACACTTCACATAGCTAACAAAACATACATGCATTATGCTCTAGAATGTATTGAGCCAACAATTTTCAACTAGAGTGAGGGAGTGTTGGTCAACATGAAAGAACAAATGAATAAAGCAAGAAGTGGTTGATTGAATTTTTTTGGATATGGTTCAATCTTGATCTCCTTTTACTTAGAACATATTCCATTTTACAGCCTCAGCATATCACACTCAAGCCCATTGATCCGAGAGTTCCATGGAGGATGAGGTGGATAGATCTTATGTCTTGAAATGCAGGTCCGTCAACAATAAGTTTATCACCAGCCTTCTTCAAATGGCTAAGAAGCCAATTCATTATTATAGATGATTATCCATATGAAGGGATGGATTTTGTGGAGACCCTGAGCTCATGTTTCCTGAGGGTGAGAAATGGCGTGTTATAGGTACAAAATTTCAACCATTATTTATTTTAAGTTTTACAACTGTTTTTTTATGTTTATTAAATGTATGTGATACTAAACTATTGATTTGTTCATGCAGATGTTGGTCCAGTTCGACCTATAGGTGCTTCTTATCTCCATCATGTGGGAGACCCATAATAGGTAGTAGCACCAGTACATGTTGTTATTGTAGGACGAGATGTAATACAAGATATCAATGTAGTCAAGACCTTAGTAGAGATAAATCACCACAAGGAGGGGATGACACATGAGACAGATGAAACAATGGTCAACCAACTTCCTATGCGACTTCAACAACACACTATTGGAGTGCCAGGCCATATTGGTTGACTACTACACAAGATAGCTCATGCAATGGCATTTTATCATGAGAACTATGACTATTCTACTAGGAGGTTGATAGCCATATTTGTATGTAGTTTTTGATATGATAGGTCGTGTGGCCATATGTGTCTTGGGAATTTTTTTTGTAAAACCAAACCTCTACATATAAAACTATGTTCAGTGTTTCCTATGCACCTTTTATAACTTTCAATGGATGTGATATGTATTGAAATCTTATTTACATATGTCGCAAATGTCTATCTAACATGTGATTAGTAATTGTATCTATCAATATGTTTAGATTTCTAGAAATGCGTTGATATAGGATAAAATCAAATTATGTTTCTAGAAGGAGAACCCTCAAGAACATGCAAATAATAGTTGTACTTCTAATCAAATAAACATTAATCAATTGTAGCACTACAAATTATGAGTCAAGACTAATGACTAAACGGTGGATACCATGTGAAATAGCATCAGAAAGAATCTTTACCACTACGTTATACTCATCGTTGTTATTGGTGGAGCGATCGATATAGATCCCACGTAGACTCACTAACTCACCATTTGGAGCAAAGATAGCCCATGCTGCGGAAGACAGGTTCCAAGTACTACGAGTAGAACCATCAACGTAACCAACATATGGTTAAGAGGATGCTGACATATGTAAACCAAACATAAATGGGATCAACAAAAACTATAGGAAACTTTGTGTTATCAATCAAAAGTCTTCTCTAGAAGTTATCAAAATAAGGACTAATATGAGGTAACCACAAACCTAATCTTTTAGACTCAGGTTCTAGGCAACCTAAGTCCAGAGAGGGCTCTCTCTTCATAATTTAAATTTGTTTTGGGTGGGATTTTAGGCTAGTTCTTAGTGTTCATAAGCTTTTGAATCTGGTTAGGTGGTGAATTCTAGGAACAAATGGATGGAGCAAGGCCTTCAAGCCATTGGGCTGTGGAGTCAGTCTAGCTTAACTGGACTAGATCATTAAAGGGAGTTTTCACCGGGTAGGCTAGTAAAGCAAAAGGCAAATCTTCAAGTTTAATGGATGAGATAGTCCTAAATAGGGTGAAATGGAAATGAAGAATCCTTAGACCAGGATCAAAATGAAGAGTAGGAGGTGATCATGAGCAAAGGGAAACTAAGAATCCTTTACTATAGATCGAGGGGGAACTACGGAAGTAAGGGAGAATTTAAGAATTCCCTAACTAAGATAGTTTAGCAGAAAACATTAAGAAGGTAAACAATCAAGACAGAGTGCATTAAAACAAGTTCTGAAATATCATTCCTAGTTTACCATTCAGATTTCATAGAAACACATATGATTATTCATAAACATAAGGAAAAACAATAATACACATGAGAGAAAGAATACTTATTTTATTTCCACTTTACACAAGAATCCTGTGAAATATCTGTTTGGTCAATTTGGTGTGTCCTAAATTGCTACATTAATTATCAATCTAGGATTTGTAAGCTGATGAAGTGTGGTGCACTATATGTGCAAGATAGCCTATTTCTTACTTTTGTCGTTTTTGATTTTAATTTTGTTTTGGGGGTTTTTATCTTTGTTTGTCTCCTTATGTGAATGGAAACCATATTCCTGAGTCTCTAGAAGGCAAGTATGGATATAGTTTTTAGGCAATTATGTCCTCTATAATGGTTTCCAAAACTTAACACTTCAGAAGATCTTAGAACATACTAGTGATGAAAGTAATACTTGAACAAGAATGAAAATGCGCTACTATTTAAAACAAACAATGAACTATTGATCATGAATCCATCATCTCTGTTGCTGTCTAAATACAGAAAAAATTGAATTAAGCTACTGTACTCAATTGAATCAAAAATTGCAATCTAATAAAAGTAAGACCAATTCACTTCATTCATATTTCAATACCTCTCTAGGTAGTCTAAGCTATGGCTTTCGGAGAAACCGTCAATGATATGAGCAATCTGATATCTAATTTGCAGAAAAGTAAAACTAAAATCAAACTACATCATTCATATTTCAATACCTCGCCAGGTAGTCTAAGCTATGGCTTTCGAAGACACCGTCAATGATATGAGCAATCTGATATCTAATTTGCGGAAAAGTAAAACTAAAATCAAACTACATCATTCATATTTCAATACCTCGCCAGGTAATCTAAGCTATGGCTTTAGGAGACACCGTCAATGATATGAGCAATCTGATATCTAATTTGCAGAAAAGTAAAACTAAAATCAAACTACATCATTCATATTTCGATACCTCGCTAGGTAGTCTAAGCTATGGCTTCTGGAGACACCATCAATGATATGAGTAAGTTGATTTCTAAACGATCTAACAAAGAAAATGAACTAAACTGAAATCAACAAAACAGAATTGGAATTAAAAAAAACTAAGAAAAGCAAGTCAATAAAAATACTGATTCCATGTCACTAGTTTTTGCAAAAGGAAATGTGTAAAAGTGCCCGAGCCTACTTCTATCCTGAAACATACATGCACACTGATCAGCATTAACAATAATATACAAAGCTTGTAAAATCATGAACAGGAGTGAAGTGTTAATATCATAGCAAAAGAAATATACACAAGTGAATAACTGTGGAATATATGCAATGGAATTAAAGAAACATTACATAAAACTGTACAGCAATAGAAGAACAAAACCTCAGTGTGCAGGGGCCCTCTGCACAACCTCGGTCAATAGGCTATCAATCAAGAATTATGCTCACACAATCATGTAGAAACAGAGTCTTCTTTTATATTTCAAAACAACGTTATCACAGTGGGACTAGTGTCACAGCACAGCAACTTAACAATAAAATTACATAAGCAAAAATACTAAGAAATATGCATATAGTAACGTGTTATTTATAACAAAAGCTTTATAATTGTTTTCCTGTGAAATTGCGTTGACAAAGGACACGTAAAAGACAGCATCCATGGATTTAGCATCATGGTTGCCGAGATTATGCAATCTATTGAAAACGGTTGTTGGATTCACATCGTGGGCGGCCTACAGGTGTCAATGTGCCTCCAGGGATCTAGAAATGGCCACGAATCCTTCACGTGGTTGACAACAGAGTCCAGCTACGGTTGGACTCCTTCGTTAGACCATTCTTTGACCACCATTGACCACAGCTTTCTTTGATGAATCTGGCTAGACCAATAGGACTTGATCCATGTCCAGGTCATTTCTAACTTGCCCACGTGTCTGATTTTGCTGGATGACACCTGCAACCTGGAGTTTAACAAAAACGGTTGCGGAAAGTTGAACCAGCTGCGGAAAGTGGCTACATTCCGTATCTCATAAGAAAAATCTAATTCAAATAGCAAACACAAAGACATAGTTAAAAAAACCACTTTAAATGCTCTTTTATGATTAATATGCAATGATTTTGATAGCTTAGGAGGTCCAGATGAATGGAAAAAGTCTAGGAAAGTGTGTAGAAGAGATGCAAGTTTAGGGCTCAACATACCCCCATTATGAAGGTGTTGCATGTCCCCATGCAACCAAAACTTTGACCATATTCCCTTTAGTTCATGTTCTCTGAGACTTCTGCCATCACATCCAACCCTCTTCTCCTCTTTCTTGGTACTGCTAACATCCTAGGCTTCCTCATCAAGCATCTGAATTTGAGGTTGATAAGTGCTCTACTCAACCTCCTGCACTTTTTCTTCAATTTCCTATTCTTTTTCTGCCACAGCCCAAGATGTAACATGGTGTTGTCGTGAATGATCTTGTCCAATCTGCTTTGTTCCCTCAATGTTTCATTTTCATTTTTAATGTGTCTATTTAAAACCTCTAGTTCAAAAACTTCTTGTTTCAATGATTGGATTAGAACTTCTTGTGTTGTGTGAGGTTGGGTAGATGAAGTGCTTGGACCTGTGGCTGTCTTCTCCGAGGATTCTATACAATCATACATCTCTTGCTGATTCGGGTCTACCTTAGGTGTAGTTTTTCTTGGGCTGACCCCAAAATCCTGTTGAGAAGGACTAATCTCCAAATCTGGCCGAGAAGGACTCATGTCAAAATCTGGCTAAGAAAAAGGAGTATGGTGTGGGCTACGGCTAGGAGGAATTGCTGGAGGCTTTTCTGGTGTTTCCCCTCCTAAATAAATAAAGTGGGGCCCTTTGGTTTGTACTGTCCTTAATTTCCCTTTAAGCCTCGAGATTCTCCTTAAATGTTGTGGACTAGTGTCTTCTTCCTCCATACTCTATTTTTCTTTTCCTTTCTTCTTAGCTACAGCTGATTGTTCCTAAAGATAAGCTAGTCTTTCAGGCAGTGTTTGGTGGTCTTATTTTTGGGAAGGATCTGGGGTTTGATATACAGCTTCTATCTTTCTTTTCCCTTTTTTTTTTCTTTGCTCCTTATCTTCAGTTCTCTCCTTCCTACTTTCAGGCAGCTTATCTTCTTGATTAATTTCTTTGGTTGTGTTGGTAGGAGTGTCTTGAATTCTTACACTAGTTTCTTCCTCCTACTCTTCCTTGTTGAACTACTCTTTGGTGTTTCAGGGGGATCTTGAAAGAAATTTCTAACCAAAGACTATTCCCAGGTGTCCTTCTTATCTTTTAACTGTTTTTTAATGAAAATTTTCACAAGCCTGTGATGATATAGGTGGGTTTCTACATCCTCCAAATCCTTTTGGATAGTTATGAACATCTTTTTCAAACTATTCAATAAAAAGTAAGGCAGATTGAGGGTTTGATTTTCTAAGAAATTCATCAGCAACCGGGTGTGTTACATATACATTGACCCAAAACGTCTTTCACAGGCAATGAACTTTTGGATAATCAATAATAAATTGGCCCACTTTTCTTCTAAAGCATAGACAGGGATTCCTCATTTGAAAGTAGTTACATCCATACCTGGATTGCGTAGGATAACCCTCCAAACCTTCTCGTCAAAGCTCTTGTTTTTGAACCAGCATTCTCCCTCCTGCGGGAGTTTTGTAGCGGTTGCTATAGATGCCTCGGTGACTATAAACTTGAGGCCTCCAACTTCCACCTCCAAGCCGTTAAAAGACCTCGCAAAAGTTTTTGTAATTTCCTTATTGTAGCCCTTGAATTTTTGAATGAACCGTAGCCACCACGCCTTCTTCAGTATGTTTTTCAATTGTGGGTACTCCTCAATAAACTTGGGCCCTTCTTGTTTTGCTCTCAAAAATAGACCCATTCTTTCCTTCTGTCTTAAAATACATCTGCGTGAGTAAGGGATTAGCGGAGGTGAGACAGCTAGGTTAGCGAGAGTGAACAGGGTTTATGGAGAAAAACCAGTGACTGTAAATGGTAAATAAAGAACAGGTAGTAGGAGTGAATTCATGGAATGGAGCGGAGGCTTATGTGAACAAGGTGGAAATGCAATCGTGACTTCAATAGAATAGTAGGGGAGTAAAGTGAACCCGACAGAGTTTAAAACTGGATGGCTACGGAGTAGACGTAAACATGCTCATGAAATGGCTGCGGAATTTGTGCAGCAGAGAAGAGCCATGATCAAATTGACCACATCCCCGTGATTCCAGGTGGAGTGTCAAAGTACAGCCAAACACGAGTTAAATTTGAAGGCTGATCATGAGGTCGTTCGAAAAATAAATGCACAGTTCGTGGAGAAATCATAGGTTGTGGAACGATTATGGAGGCTATCAATTCCAATCATATAGTGGAGCTATGGTTTCATAACTATGTAAAAATGTGCTTTGAATGCTATTTGAAATAAATTTCTACTCATACCTTGGAATTTTTGCCACTTTTTGTCCATTAACCTTTGATCAGTTGCTCCTTATTGATGCTTTTAGGTGTCTCATGTCTTCATAATATGTCCTCGGTCATACCTGCATTTGATTTTTATTATTTTTTATTATCATGTGACTGCCGTTGAATGTCAGGGTGCTAGCTGCGAAAACAACAACTAGATGTGGAATCAGTTTGTAGTTGCGGAAATAGGATTCAGCTGCGGAAACTAATACAATGATCACATGACTGAATGGAGATGGATAAATGATGACTGAGTGAATGAAAACTGGTCATGAAAAGACTTTTATTGATGGAATGAAATGAAATGAAATGAGATGAAATGGGTGGAGTGGAATGAAATGAAGTGAAGTGGAGTGAAATGAAGGGAAGTGACATGAAATTGTGGAATGAGAGAGAGAGATTTTTTTTTGGAAAATATAGGGTGTTAGAAGATTCTGATTTTCGCCCTGTATTTTCTGTATAAGACTGCCAATCTGTGATTGGTTTTCAGGCTTATACAATTATTATTATTATTTTTTAGAAACAGAAAAAGATCAAGGACTAGGCTGGTGGAGAAGAAGGATTCTTCTTCACTAGCCTTATTGCAGAATTATCATGAAAGATTTTGACAAATTCCTCCTTTGAGAGTGGCTTATGATAGATCTTTAATCGGTGACCATTCACAATAAGAGGAGTTTGAAATTCATCAATGGTTTTGATTCTTACCACTCCTATGCTAAAGACTTTTTCAATCTCATATGGCCCAAGCCAATTAGTCTGAAATTTACCTTTGAAGTCTTTAAACTTGGAATCAAATAGCAATTCCCAGTCTCCTTCTTGAAACTTTTTCTCTTTGATGTATTTGTCATGCCACTTAGCTCTTTGATATTGAACTAGATCAATTCTTAGGATTGCTTCTTATCTAATCTCATCTAGTTCATTCAACTGCTCCATTCTATGCTTTTGGGCTTTTGATAGATCCATTCCCAATTGAACTGCCATCTTGAAAGTTTTAACTTGGAACTCAATGGGGAGCATGACTTCTTTCCCATAAACAAGTTCATAGGGAGAATGTCCTGTTATATTCCTCCATGTTGTTCTTTAGGCCCATAAGGCTTCAGGAATCCTTTCTACCCAATCTCTTCTATGTAGATGAACAGTTTTGGTAATGATGCTTTCAAGAACTTTGTCTGTAGACTCCACTTGACCATTTGATTGCGGATGGTAAGGAGTAGATTTTTTGTGCTTGACTTTGTATTCTTCCATCAGCTTCTCCACCATGTTGGATGTGAATTGGCTTCCCTGATCTGTCACAATTTCTCTTGGAACACCAAAGCGAGTAAAAATATTCTCATAAAGAAAACTAATAACTAAATGCTCAGTAGCAGAAAATAATGCGTTGGCTTCTACCCATTTAGTGACATAATCAGTGCATACCAATATATATTTTTTTTGTTTAGATGGTGGGTTAATAGGTCCAATGAAGTCTAAAGCCCTCTTTTCAAAGGGTTCGACGAGTACCTATGGCTGTAATGGCATTTCATTTGAAAGGGTAGGTTTCCCTACTCTTTAGCAGCTGTCACACCTTTTGACATACTATTTTGCATCTTTGAAAAGGGGTGGCCAATAATATCCCAAAGAGAGGATTTTATAGGTTGTCCTTTCTTCAGCAAAGTGTCCGCCGCATGGTTCATCATGACATGCTTTGAGGATATCAGGCATTTCATCTTCCCTAACACATCTTCTGATCACAAGATTTGGCCCTGTTTTAAACAATTCGTTAGAAATCCATGAATATTTTGAACTTTCCTGAATAATATTTCTTCTTTCACCAGGAAATAAATGTGGAGGTAGTTTCCCTGTAACCAAATAGTTAGCTATATCTACATACCAAGGGGTCTTAGTATTTATTGCAAATAAATATTCATCAGGAAACTTGTCCTCTATAGGAGAATCTTCTTTAGTATTCTGGATCCTAGACAAGAAATCAGCTACTGTATTTTGTTTTCCTGTTCTATCCAACACAGTGATATTGAATTCTTGTAAAAGTAGGAGCCACCTTGTAACTCTGCCATTAGTAATAGGTTTGTTCATTAGATATCTAATTGCAGAATGATCAGTATGAATAAAAGTTTCATAGCCTGTTATATAATGTCTAAACTTATTGATTGCATGAACAACAACTAAGAACTCTTTTTCAATCACAGTATAGTTCAACTCAATTGGAGTTAAATTTTTACTGGTATAGTAAATGGCATAAGGAACTAAATCTTTTTGTCCCAACACAGCCCCTAGCACTGTATCTGAAGCATCTGTAGAAATATGGAAAGGAAGTTTCCAATTTGGTCCTCTCAATATAGGCACTTCAGATATTCTTCTTTTTAAAAATTCAAATTCCGATTGGCAATCAGAACCCCATTTGAATTCACAACCTTTTGTAAGCAGTTTGAAGAGTGGAGATGCTATCTTAGTGAAGTTTTCTATAAATATTCTATAACATCCAGTAAATCCCAGAAAACTTCTAACATCTTTTTGACAATTTGGAATAGGTAACTTGGAGACGACTTCAACTTTTGATCTATCAACTTTAATCCCATCCCCTGAGATGTGATGTCCTAAAACAATACCTTCAGTAAACATCATAAAGCATTTTTCGTGGCTTAATGAAAGGTTTGTTTCTTTACATCTTATAAGTACTTTTTCCAAATTTTCTAATGCCTCTTCAAACGAATCACCATAAGCTGTAAAATCATCTATATAAATCTCTACACAATCATGGATTAGATCAGAAAAAATTCCTAGTACTGCTCTTTGGAATGTTGTGGGTGCATTACATAATCCAAAAGGAAGCACTTGATAAGAAAAATTTCCCCATGGAAAATAAATGTGGTCTTATCTTGATCTTCAGGTGCTACTTGAATTTGATTATAACCACTAAAACCATCCAAGAATGAAAAATAATTTTTGCCTGCTAATGTATCTAATATTTGATCGATAAAAGGCAAAGGAAAGTGATCCTTCAAAGTTGCTTTATTCAATTCCTTGTAATCAATGCATACCCTCCATTTACGATTCTTTTTAGGTACTATAACCAAAGGATAAACCCATCGGCTATCTGAAATTGGATAAATGAAGTTTACATTGAGTAGTTTTTGGAACTCTTCTTTCGCTATCTCCCTAAGATTTGGATTCATCCTTCTCTGAGGTTGTCTGTTTGGCCTACTGTTTTCCTCGATATAGATGTGATGAATACAAGTCTTAGGGTCAATACCTTTCATATCAGTATACTCCCATGCAAATGCAGCAGAACGTTTTTGTAAGATTTTGGTTAGTTCTTCTTGTTATGACTTTTCCAAATTTTTTTTGATATTCAATGTTTTACCTGGAAAAATCTCAATGGTGGAACTACCGAACTCTTCCATAGAGTAAAAAGACATTTGTCTTGATATAAATACTCAATGTCAGAATCTAACTGAAATTGTGTGTGGTCATATTCTGAATATGTTTCAAAGTTTCTAATGTGTTTAGAATTTGACTATCATCACTGATTTTAGAAATGGTAAAGACAGGTTGTATAGTGTCCTCATCATTGACCCATTCATTGTCTCCTACTTCTGTAATTACTTTTGCTAGAGTATACAAATTGAATTTATTTGTTGAATTACCATCAGAAATGTACATATCCCCAGATCTACAACTAATGAAATCACTAGCTGTGGTTTGCCAAGGTCTTCCTAAGATAAGTGGGTGCCCTCCTAGATTACTCTTGGGAGTCAAAATCATGAAATCTACTGGATATTCCCAAGAATCTAAGGAGACCGAAATATCTTCTAATACACCGTCTGGTTTCATTATTGATCTATCTGCAAGTTGCAGTAAAGTAGGTGTAAAAAGAAGATTAGGAAGTTTAAGCTGTTCCATAGTCTGTCTACTCATAATGTTGATAATAGCCCTTAAGTCAATCAAAGTGTTTGGAATTTCTATCCCATTTATATGTGTCTTGACAATTGGACTACCTGGATCTACATACTTCTGCATGGTAATCTTTCCCATCATGATATCTGCAATTTTTCCTACCAGGTGGATTCTTCTTGTATCTCTTGGTTTCCTTCCTGGTCTTTTGAGACTCTACTCCTTTATTGTTTTTACTAGAATAGGAATCTCTCTAATGGATTGTAGCAAGGGGATCTTGAAACAAACATTCTTTAATTCATTTATAAAATCATAGTTAGGAAACAAGATTTGTTTTTCCACCCCTTTATAAATTTGTAATCTTTCAGGGAAAGGAGGTGTGGATGAAGATGCAGGTTGCTCAACTACAGGAGTTGTGGGGGTTGACTTTTCTCTCTTTTTGAGTGTTTGAGTTTTGAAGAGATGCTTCGTCAGAACCCTTATTAACTTTAAGAGAGTCCTCCTTAGATGTATCTTTCTCTTGGACATCTATAGAAGGTTTTTCTAAAACTCTACCAGACCTGAGTTGTACATCATTAAGAGGAACAATCATATAGGTAGGAAATTGTTGTCCTTCTATCATATAAGTATTCTGAGGATTTTTCTTGTTAGGATTTGGCAATGGCAATGAAAGTTGTGGATTTTGATTTGGAAGTTGTGGAGTTTATTGATTTTGAAAAGATGGAGGATATTGATAAAATTGAGGAAATCTCCCATAAGGATTTTGCATCCCTTGTGCCCATGATTGATATGGATTTTGAGGTTGGGGCCAAGGTTGTTGCCAAGAATTCCAATTTGGCAGGGGCAACAAAATCAAGGGTTTAACAATCCCTGGCAACGTCACTAAAATGTTTAGTCAATTTAGTGTGTCCTAAATTGCTACATTAATTATCAATCCGGGATTCATAAGCTGACGAAGTGTGGCGCACTATATGTGAAAGATAACCTATTTCTTACTTTTGTCGTTTTTTATTTTTATGTTGTTTTGGGGGTTTTTATCTTTGTTTATGGAATCCTATTCCTAAGTTTCTAGAAGGCAAGTATGGTTATAGGTTTTTAAGGCAATTATGTCCTCTATAAGGGTTCCCAAAACTTAACACTTCAGAAGGTCTTAGAACATACTAGTGCAAAATAATACTTGAATCAAGAATGAAAAAAATGTTTTTATTTAAAACAAGTAATTAATGAACTATTGATTATGAAACTATCATCTCTGCTGCTGTCTAAATACAGAAAAAATGATTTAAGCTACTGCACTCAAGGAAATCAAAGATTGCAAAGAAAGTAAAACTAAAATCAAATTACATCATTCATAGTCTGATTTCTCACCAGTTAGTCTAGCTATGGCTTTTGGAGATAATCATCAATGACATGAGAAATCCAATATCTAATTGCAGAAAAGTAAACTAAAATCAAATCACAACATTCATATTTTGATCCCTCGCCAGTTAGTCTAGCTATGGCTTTCGGAGGTAACCGTCAATGAAATGAGCAATCCAATATGTAATTGAATAAGAGTAAACTAAAATCAAATCACAACATTCATATTTCGATCCCTCGCTAGTTAGTCTAGCTATGGCTTTCGGAGGTAACCGTCAATGAAATGAGCAATCCAATATCTAATTGCAAAAAAGTAAACTAAAATCAAATCGCAGCGTTCATATTTCAATCCCTCGCCAGTTAGTCTAGCTATTGCTTTAGGAGGTAACCATCAATGAAATGAGCAAGTTGATTTCTAAACTAACTTAAAAAAGCAAATGAACAAGACTGAAATCAACAAAATAGAACTGGAATTAAAAGAACTAAGAAAAGCAAAGTCAGCAGAGGATCAATTCCATATCACTAGTTATTGTGAAAATTATATACAGATGCTCGGGCTGCCTACTCTATCCTGAAACATGCACACACTGATCAACGTTATACAAAACTTGTAAAGTCATGGACAGAAGTGAAATGTTAGAAATATATACACAAGTGAATAACTATAAAAAATGTGCAGTGAAAATAAAGAAATGATACGTAAAGACTATACAACAACAATGGAAACGAAACCTCAGTGTGCAGGGGCCCTCTGCACAACCTCGACCAACAGGCTATCAATCCAAAATTATATTCGCGCAAGCATGTAGAATAGAGTCTTCTTGTATATCTCAAAACATAGTTACAACAATAAAACTAGTGTCACGACACAGTGAATTCTTAACAGAAAAATTATATTCCAAAGACTAACTAAAATGTGTATAGAAACGCGTTATTTATAACAAAGGTTACATAACTGTTTTCCTATAAAATTATGTGAACAGAGGACACGTGAAAAACAACGTCCATGGATTTAGCATCATGGTCGTCGAGATTATACAATCTATTGAAAGCGGCTGTTGGATCCACATCGTGGTCAGCCTACAGGTGTCAGTGTGCCTCCAGAGATCTAGAAACGGCCACGAAAATCTTCACGTGTTTGAAAATGGAGTCCTGTTGCCGTAGAACTCTCCTGTTTGACCACCACTTGACCACCATTGACCACGACCTTCTTTGATGAATCCAGCTGGACCAATGGGACCTGATCCATGTCTAGGTCATTTCCAACTTGCCCATGTGGCTTTCTTTGCCTGGTGACACCTGCAACCTGGAGTTTAACAAAAACGGTTGCGGAAAGTTGAACTAGCTGCGAAAAGTGGCTGCATTTCGCAGCTCATAAGCAAAAATATAATTCAAACAACAAACACAAGGACATAGTTAAAAAACCACTTTAAATGCTCTTTTATGACTAATATGCAATGATGTTGATAGCTTAGGAGGTCTAGGTGAGTGGAAAAAGTCTAAGAAAATGTGTAGGAAATATGCAGGTTTAGGGCTCAACAGAGGGAAAACCCATTTGACATAGACCCTCATAGACCACCCAGTTCTGCGACAAAAATAATCTAGTCGATCAAGTAATTTGAAATAACCTAACCGAATAATTAGGATTATTTCCAATTTACTTTTACATAGACTCAAAGCACACTAGGATTCCCCTAAGATTCTAATGACAAAATCCATTCCGGCTTTGGGGCTAAGCTGAAGGAAAACTCTGCCGATCATGGATCAGTGAGACAAAAAACCTTCCAGAATGTAGATCATCACTAGAAGATTGGGTTTGCCTAGGCAGTTTACATACATGACTCAGATCTGCTAAGATTATTTACAATTTACACATGCAGATTGGGTTTACAACATAACATGATCGAGATGATGATGATAGTTGAATGACACAGACACATTGATCAAACGCTATCCCTTTTGCGAAAGGGGGTGTACTACTATGGGTAGTTGACACGTAGTGGTCAATATCTGGCTCTACTTTGGGACACGTTACTACATTGTAGGAATGTGAGAATCCAGAATCTACATCCACGCAACACGCAACAAAACATAAGTAGCGTCCATCCAAAAATCATCATATAACATTAAGCACAGGAAAGATGTAAGCTCTTCATTTATTAACTAGTCTAACAACATGAAAAAGTAAATCTAATCCTAAAACAGAAATGAAAATGCTGAAAAAACAAGGAGTAGAGTTAGAAATACAGAGGATGCCCCATGGCATCAGATGTGTTCAATATAGTGTATACTAAGCATTTGTCTGCTTTCAGGCAAATCTGTCAGCTGCTTATCGGATGTGCCATGTCCAATTATGCATACGGTAAGACTTTTCCCTATCCGAAAATCAAGTTGCTCGCGACCGTCTAATGCATCAAATCTTCTTCTCATTTTCTTTTTCTTGCGCTTTTTCTTCGTGGCAGGCTGTATCATTGATAACGTGGAACTTTCTACTTCAAAGCTCTCAGATGAAGTATGTAAGATATGCGTGACATGACTTTCTTCATTCTGAATCTGCCCTGTCAAGGATGATGGATCAATCTCACAGGTGCCATGAGTTATAACTTGATCTTCAATGACTGGTGGATTAACCGTGTCAGCATGATCCTGATTATTAATTTCCCTTTTATCCAGGTCACCTTTAATTATCCACTTTTCAATGGAACAAAGGACCTCATAATATGATGGAGCTTGCTGTAATAGATAAGGAGGGTCCTGATCTATTGACGTTTCCTGGTTTCTTTCATCCTCTGACAGTTGTTGAAATTTCTAAACCTGTATTGCAATGGCATCCATCTGACTAGAGTGTTCAACCTTCATAGCAATGATTTCCCTGGCATGGTCTTCTTCCATGGTCAATAATTTATTTTGCATAGAATTAATTTCCCTATCATGATTAGCTTTCATGGTTGTCATATTTTCCTCTACGCTTGATAACTTGCTTTGCATAAAACTAATTTCTGTGCCATGATTAATCTTCATGGCCTCAATTTCCTTAGCTTGTTGATTTTGCATGATCTCCATCTCCTTATACGTTTTTCCAGGTGGGTGCATAAAGTTCTCACATCATTGGCATAATTAGTTTGATTGATCTCCATAATTTTTACCAGCCGCATTAGTTCTTGTATAATTTGCTTTTGATTTTCCTTTTCATTGATTTCACAATTTGTCCTTGCTTTTCCACTATCATGGATTTGATCAGCAATGATATAGGTGGATGGCACATTCTGATATGAAGAATTGTCTTGAAATCTTTCATTGACAACTGGACCTTTTATAAGATTACTTTCATTCTGTTGCACAATTTTAGGGGCACAAGGCGAGCTATCTAGATAACCATATCTATCTTTAAAAGCATTGACAATGTCTTGTCAAGAAGTGGAAGAATCCTTAGGACAATTGTTAAACCAATTCAAAGCATCACCCTCTAAAGAAAGGACAAAAAGACGCATTTTGACATCTTCATGATTATACTGAGGGTGTTTACAATATATCATCATTATACGAGTAAACTTGCTTATATGCTTTCTAACAACGACTAAATCACCACTCGAGAACAAAGGTAATTTAGAAATGGCCACTTCCGGAAAATCATGGAGAACATTAGTAAAATGACATGGTTTGAACAAATAATCCATGATGAATAACGAGGGACCAAATGGATGATATAAAGAGATCTTTGCTCAAGAAAATCAAGAGATGAAAGGAGTGGAGTCGCCACTTGAACAATGAATCTAATTCTAGGATCCAAAAAGCAAACAACAAGCAGATATGAGGGAGGCTTCTTGCCTAGGAAAAATAAAAGAAATGGAGTCGCCACCCAAACAAGAAACGAACTGAAGAGAAGTTGTTAATATGACAAAAGATAAGGTGATGAAAAGATCCAAATGATGCCAAAAAATGTTGAATCTGCCAGCTCAAATGAGAGATGAGAAAGATGAAAGAATGATGAGAAATGAGAAGATGAATGTCATTGAAACGCCAAGGAAAGAAAAACTCTATCCTCGGCAATGGTGCCAAAAAATGTTGTCGTTGCTAGCAGAAATGAAAAGATGGGAAATGAGAGGAATGATGACGAAATGTCGTTGAAACGCTGAGAACCAAATATCCCCGACAACGGCGCCAAAAAATGTTGTCGCACAGATTGTCACGACAAAGCTCAGACTGGGGGCTATCACCTTGATCCCCGATCTCTCTGTTTAAGCCATTTCCCGAGGCTAAGGGGGCTAGACCCTATGGGACGAATGAAGACCAACTGTGGACCAGTTGGGTTGGGAGACACAACACCTGATTGATTTTAGAAATTAAAGTACCAGTGCCTTATGGAGTTAATGATTAAATGATTATTTATTAAATGTTGCAGTAATATGAACCTTGTAAAATAACCATTTATCATCAAAATATCTCAAGCGATACAAGCTATTCAATAAACTCAGAATGCCTTAATAATGATCCAACAATTAAATTTCCAAAGATTAAATGCTTTAAACAACCATAAAATTTAAATGCTAACCAAATTCAAATAGTTAATCTCTAGATGTAAACATATAGGCTCATTTAACTATACCACCAAAAAAAAAAAAAACAAAAAACAAAAACAAAAACGAAAACAAAAACAAAAACAAAAACAAAAAAACTTTAAAAGGAATCTTCTATTTTCAAATTTTAATTATATATATATAATATAATATATATATTTTTTATAAATAAAACAAACTAAAGCTAAACTAAGCAAACTAAAGTCTAAATAAAAATCTTAAAGTCTAAATCTAAAATTTAAAAAGAACCTTTAGATGCCATTTTTTATACTTTATTATTTTTATATTAAAAAAAGCCTAAATTATTCTAAACAAAACTAAAAATGAAAAGGAACCCCTTTAAATTTTTTAAACGAATTTATGATTTTTTTTTTTTTTTTTTGTAAGCTTTGGTAGGACTCTCCATTTCATGTCCATTAACACCCTCGCTAACAAAGGGAAGGGTAGCCCAGATGAACGTCAAGACTTCACGCGTTCGGTGAGATCTCATTTCCACGGCCACTACCACTTGAGCAGTCCATGTGGACCATACAATTTAAAGATATATAATATATATATAGTACTCCGGTTCGGTGAGACTTCATTTCCACGGCCACTGCCACTGAGCTACCATGGGAGCAAACAATTATAATATATAATATATAATATAAAATATTAATATTATATATAAAATTGATTAATTAAAAAAAAAACACCACAATTGAAACTAACAGCTAATCTATAAAAGAAAATCATTTTATTTTTTATTTTTTGAAGTTCTAAATTAAAAGTTAATGAAACAAAAAATATATATACATAAGTTATCCCAAATAAAATAAGCAAATAATCCTAAAACTATAAAATTCTAAATTAACTAAATAAAAGAGCTATCTAGCCTAAGACTAAAATAAGACCAACGTATACCCATATATCGCAATAATAAAACTACGTATGCAAGCTAACCCTAGAAAAAAATCGAATGTATTTTTGGTGTGTCGCGCAGGTTTGGAAACGGAGATTGCACAGAGGGAGAAGGCAGCGGAAAGGGACAAGGTGTAATGGAAACACGGGTTAAGGGTTTCGATTTTTCTTTGCAGCCAGGCCACACTAAGGAGATCACGCGGAGAGCTGGAGCTGCGTGGGGAGAATAGTTGAGCGTAGGAAGCTCTAGCGTGGGGATGGCTAGTGGATAGGAGATAATGTATGCCACATATTTGATTTAATGAGGCTGTCGGCGGGAGAAAGGAAAGCTACAATCAGCGAGGAGCTAGGGTGGAGCCACAGTACTCTATGGTGGCTGCATGGATGAGGGAAATATGGTTTTGAAGAGAAGAAAACGGATTGAAGAAAAGATGCGCGGGACAACAGAGAAGGATGGGCAGCATGCACAACACAGCTTACTTTTTTTTTTTTTTTAATTTCGAAATTCTCCTGTGAAAATGAAACCCCAGCACACAAATGGCTTGGAAAACCTTGAATTTCTTCAGAAAAAACCCTGCAAATTCTCCAGTAAATTTTAAATTGTCCCGTATTCAGATTTGTCTAATGAAAACCCCGAAATTTTTTCAAGATTTGTACTTACAACCTGCAAAAACCAAAAACCCAGAAGTAAACTGTGCATGAAACAAAATTAATAATGAAACCTTAAAACCCTAACTAAAGAATTACAATATTCACAAATTGCAGGCTCTAAAATAGCCAGATTTATTGTTATGCCACATAAATATCTTCACAAGTTTAAACTTAATGCGAGATACTTCAGAAAACCCTTCATGCATTCATAAAAAAAATTTCAAATGATAAGCCCAGGATCAAAACTGGCTGGGCTCTTTCAGAAAACGCAATCCGGGAATTGGCTGGTTCAGCCGAGAACTTCCCCTAACGCCTGATAAACTCAAAACTACAGATATCCTGCACAGCTTAAATCAACCATTAACATAAAGGGAGAAAACAACAGAGAAATTTAGATCAAATGGAGATAGCTGCCATTATATTTCAAAAATTAAACTATCATTCAAACCCCAAAAATCAGACAAGATCCCTGTGCCTAGATCAATCTTCATCAAACTATTATCAATGGTTGAAAATAAAATTATGCAGAAAAATAAAACATCCTACAACATTTTCAGAAGAGTAACACCAACAATATTTTCAACCCCAAAGTCTTTCTTTATTGCACAAAAAATGACTACAAGAGAGCTTTTTTTAGCACCAGACTCTCAGATCTAATCTGATCTCAAATGACCCCTGACACCCTATTTAAAGGAAAATTTCCCAACAACTAGTTTGAGTGATCCATGTCAAAATGATCTCTACCGTCGATGAGGATCAAAATCCCTTTTAATCTCATCCGTCAAATTTTTAAATATTAAAAAATTAAAATCTTGCATTTATTTTCTCAAAATTTTGACTTATTATTATTTTATTTTTTTTATTTTTATTTTTATTTTTTAGTATTTTTTTTTTTATTATTTTTATTTTTATTTTTGGATCCTCGAACTTAGCCTTTGGAAAAATCACCTGGGACCTAGGAGTTAGGACTTATGAGGGGATAAAACATTTTCTAACCCTTAAGACACTTTACATCATGACTTTTACACTTTTACATCTCAAGGGGGGAAAACCCTTTTGACATAGACCCTCATAGACCACCTAGTTCTGCGATAAATATAATCTAGCAGATCAAGCAACTTGAAATAACCTAACCGAATAATTAGGATTATTTCCAAATTACTTTTACATAGACTCGAAGCACTCTAGGATTCCCCTAAGATTCTAATGACAAAATCCATTCCAGCTTTGGGGTTAGGCTGAAGGAAAACTCTGTCAATCATGGATCGGTGAGACAAAAAACCTTCCAGAATGTATATCATCACTAGAAGATTAGGTTTGCCTAGGTAGTTTACATACATGACTCAGATCTGCTAAGATTATTTACAATTTACACATGCAGACTGGGTTTACAACATAACATGATCGGGCTGATGATGATAGTCGAATGGCATGGACACGTTGATCAAGTGCTATCCCTTTTGCGAAAAAAGCGGGTGTACTGCTATGGGTAGTTGACACGTAGCGGTCAACAAGACGAAACAAATAGATAACAGGGGAGCGATGGAGGAGCCAGAGAACAAAGATAACAAGGGAGCGACGGAGGAGCCAGAGAACAGAGGGAATGATTGGGAGGGAGGGGTAAGGGGGAGATAAATAGGAGCGGGAGGGCTTCGGGGGGCGCAGAGCCAAGGGAAGGGGAAATAATGAGAGGCTAGGGAGGTACAAGGGTTAGGGGGTGGAGAGTGCACCGCACTGGGCTAAAGGAAGAGATGGGCGATGCCCCCATAGGAGAGAGGGGTCGTGGGTTGATTATCCACCACAACTGTCCTACCGAGGATGGCGCTAGGCATGTATGCATTAGTACCAACCTCCTCCCAATACTTAGAGCCTTCTTTGATGTGACTTGGGATTCTCGAACAATTATTGTTCATTTTTCTGGTTGTCCTTGACATTGATAGCTTGGCAGTGCTGATGGAGATCGCTTTCTTCCCAATCATGCCATGACCTGGATCTCAACCGAAGGGTCCCTGTAGTCCCCTCGTTGGCTAACCTATCCGCAAGCTTATTATCGTTCCTTTTGATGGCCTGGAAGTGTAATCCTTCAATATTATCTATGTTGTTTTTAATTCTCTGCATAGTTTTGTTTAGGCGCCAATTATCTGAAACTTTGGCCACTTCAATACCCTGCAAGAGATTTTTACAGACCTGAGTGGCGAGATTTGAGTTGCCTTCGATGATTAGAGGGCTCATCTTATGGATTTTCACGATGGTTATGCCGTGTTCCAGAGCATGAAGTTTTGTTGCGTTATTAGTTGAAGAACTTGTATTACCCTCGTAAATCCATAGAATTTCCCCTCGTGCATTCCTGAAGACTCCTCTGAAACCAATCGTGCCTAGGTTACCTTTGGCCGCCCTGCCGTAATTCATCTTAATAGTACCCAACTTCAGGGACAACCATTTTTCATTTTGATTTCCTTTTCTAGTGAAAGAGGTTACCATAGGGGCACTTATCTGGTGGAGGTCCAACATGGAGAGAATTCTCACATCTGAGCTGTTGGGAGGGTCCTGGTGTTTTGAAGAGTGGAGGTGGCCACTGTCTCCCGAATCGAGTTCTTGAGCTTAGATAAAGTGATTTCCTCTTGAGATGAAATGCCCCGGAAAATTCTTGCGTTACATTCCTTCCAAAGAGCCCAACAAACCATACCTAGGACGAGATTCCATGCTTTGTTCACTTGAGGGTGGGAGGAGAAGGCAGAGCACCAGTTAGAGATGGTGTTGAGGATGTAAGAGGGATCCTGATTCGATCCTTTAAAGACTAACTGAACCCAATGCCAAAGTTCTGTCGCATAGAGGCATTCATTTAGGAGATGGTTTGAAGTTTCTTCCTCTTGCTAACAGAGTTGGCATCTGGAGGGTCCAATAAAGACTCTTTTCCAGAGATTTTCCTAGGTTAGAATTTTTCTGTGCAAGACAAGCCAAAGAAAAATGGGAATTTTGGGCCAATGTCTTCTGTCCCAAATTGAATTCCATTTGGGGTCCGGTTGGAGTTGATCATGATTAGCTACGTATTTGTATGCTTCCTTAATATTGAAGTGACAAACAATGTTTTTGCCCCAACGGATTTTGTCCTCAAAGGTTTCATGGAGGATTTGTCTCTTTTGGAGTTTAGTTGAAAGCTTAGACCAAACTTGAGGGTTGATGTGGGGAGCCTAGTCTTTTTGATAAATCCATTCTCTCCAATTGTCCTCTTCAACGCTAGTTTTCCAATAATGACAGACCCTGCTCCTACCTCTGGTTTGCATTTTGGATTTAATTGGTTGGTACTGAATCTTGTTGAGTTTAGGCCTTTACTTCGAGGTATCTTCCCAGAAGAGTGCCTTGTCTCCCTTACCAATTTCCTAGAAACTGTGTTTTTGTATGTTAGCTCGATTCTCCCACCCTTGATTCCAGATTATCGAACCTTTGATGTTACCGTTGAGCCTTATTATTTTCTCCTGAGAGTGGGTGGGAGCATACTTAGCTTTCCATAGGGTTCCCCAAGGGGAATTGGGGTTTGCTATCCATCTCCATAGAGTTTTAGCTCCTAAGGTCTTCCCAAGGAGCTCAGTGTCCTTGAGTCCCAGGCCACCGTCTTTTTTAGGTCTGCATATTTTGTCCCAAGCAACCATAGCCCATTTCTGCTTTTTCTCTGCCCCTCTCCATAAAAAGTTCCTTTGCATGTTTCTGATTGCATTGGAGATCACCTTTGGTGTAGCTAAAGCAGAATAAATATAGTTCAGGATCACCTGTAGAAATGATTTTACCATAACAAGGTGACCAGCCAAATTGAGCGAACAGAAGGTCCAGTTGGCTAACCTATTTTCTAATTTATTAGGAAAAGCTTCCCAAGTGGCCCGGCCAGTGGCCTATCAGTCAAGGGAACCCCTAGATAATTACAGGGGAGAGAGTTGATGGGGAAGTCAAGGATTCTAGCAATGTTTCTGCGAATAGGAAGAGAAGTGTTGAAGAAGAACAATTTAGATTTTTTGGGATTGATGGAGGTGCCAAAGGCCGCTAAGAAGTCAGACATAATGGTCTTGAAGAAGGAAGCTTCTTTGACAGTCGGGAGACCCATAAGCAAGGTGTCATCAACGAATTGTTGGTGTGTGGAGGAAGGAGCAGAGGGATAAAGTTGGAGACTGGAAATATCATTTGCTAACAGGGCCACTAAAATAGAGCGACTGAGCCCTTCAGCCAAGATAATGAAGAGAAAGGGAGAGATATGGTCCCCCTGCCTATGCCCCTGGAGGGGTGGAAGGGTGGAGTGGGGGAGCCATTCAGGAGGATGGAGAAGAATGCTCTAGTCACCAGTGCCATGATCCATTTGATGTTGTCTTTGTAGAACCGTTAAGCTGCTAGAACTTCTCTCATGTAGGCTCGACTTATCTTAAAGAAGGCCTTAGACATGTCTAATTCAATCATCATGCCAGGTTTCTTTTGCGAGTTAAGAGAGTGGATTAGTTCATGGGAGAGGATGATACTGTCCATGATTTTCCTACCTTCCACATAGCCAAATTGATGATGAGAGATAGGGAGAGGCAAGATAGATTTCAAACGATTGGCCAAGACATTGGAGATGATTTTATAGATGAAATTACAGAGGGGTATGGGCCTAAACTTTTCCGGGGAGTCTGTTGTGTCTCCCTTGGGAATCAGAGTGAGGAAAATGGAATTGAGGGCTTTTAGGACAGCCTTTTGAGTCCAGGATACTTCAATAAGGGTATGGACCTCGAATTTGAGGAAAGGCCAGCAGGCTTTGTAGAAGTCAATGGTAAAGCCATCCGGGCTTGGGGCTTTACCATTGGGCATGCTCATGACAACATCCTCCACTTCCTGAAGATAAACTTTTCTTAAGAGGATTTTATTGTGATCTTCAGTGAGGATCTTGGGAATGTGTTTGGTAATTTTTTTAATGTCCTTAGCCTGGTCTTTCCTTGGCTCCTTGAAAAGAGACCTAAAGTACTAAGTTAACTCTTCTGCCATATCCTACTGAGAGTGAATGAGGTGTCCCTCTCAGTCTTTTAGAGCCAGGATTCTATTGTTTCTTCTACAATGTATCATTTATTTGTGGAAAAAGGCAGTATTATTTTCCCCACATTTTAGCCAACTTATTCTTGATTTTTGCTGCCATAGCTTCTCTTCTTGAATGACTCTTTCGTCCCAACTTTGTTGTAATTTTTTCCTCTTCTTACTTGTTGTGGTATGTGATCCCTTCTTCAATGATGTGATGCTGGAGGAGCTCCATCTTAAGCTCCATTTTTTTTTTTCGTGATGATGTTGTCAAATGATTCTCTATTCCAATTTTTTATTTCTTCATTGACATGTTTTAGTTTATGTTGGAAGGTGTACATCTTTTTGTCGGGTCTGGAGGGAGAGTTATTCCACCATAGCCTCATTTTATCTAGGAATTCCAGGTGATCCAACCAGAAAGCCTCGAATCTAAAAGGCTTGTTTTTAGGACCAGTGGAGATATGAAACTTAAGAGAGATGGGCCAATGATCAGAGCCCACTTGCGGAAGAATGTGAGCCTCTGTTTCCCAAGAAGTTAGGTAAGCTTCTTCCTAGAGGAGGAAAAAATCTAGCCTGAAGGCTATTTGATGTTCTCCTCCTCTTTGGTTGTTCCAGGTGAAAGTGCCATTGCTCATGGGAATGTCGATGAAGTTGAGACTTTCGATAGTTGAAAGGAAATCATCTAAGTCCCTATCTAGTTTTCAGATTCCTCCCCTCTTTTCTTCTAGATTTGTTATCATATTGAAGTCCCCAACCATGATTGGGCAAATGAATGGAATGGAGCAGATTAGAGATGCATTGAAGCATCTTGATTCAGTCTGTCACCTTGTGGGGGGCATAGATATTGGTTACGCATATGCTATCCTTAGTGCCAATGATTCTTAGAACACAGGTGATGGAGTGATGGGTAGCAAAAGAGAAGACGAGGTTGAACTTCGAGTTTTTCCATAAGGTCATTATACCTCCCGCAGAACCTATGACCAAGTTGGCTAAGTGGCTATAAGGCTTGAAGCAGGATTTTTGAAGTAGAGAGGAGTGAGTTGACTCAAGTTTGGTTTCTTGAATGAGGAGGATGTTATGCTTGTTAGACATGATTCTGTTTTTGAGGATTCTTTTCTTTCCAGGAATATTTAGTCCTCTTATATTCCAAGAAATGCAACTCATATGTAAGGAGAAGGGGTTAGGGCCAGAGCTTTTACCTTTCCTTCATTAATGAGCTTGGCTCCCAGTTCTTGGAGGAGCTGGCTGGTGGTCTTTCTGCCTCTTTTTCGGCTTGGTCCTTTAGATTTGAACCCTCTTGCTAGAATGTTAGCCATGATGCCTTTTGATGCATTGTTTTCCTATGCGGAGTGGTTTGCTCTGAGTTTTAGATCCTCTTGGAGGAGGTAAGCCCCTTCTATTTTTTGAAGTTAGTGTTCTGGGATTGCCTTTATTCCATTTATCTTCCATTCTTCTGCAATGGTTGCCAGGTCTACTCCTTCCAATGCTTCTTCTATGGCACTCCCCTCTGATGTTTCCTTAGTCGCTATTTGTTCCATTTCAGTGTCCTCTTGTGAGAGCTCGGTTTCCCTGTTGCTATGATCTACATCTCTCTCCTCATGTTCCCTGTCTGCTTTGATAAGCTCCTCTTCTCTTGCTTCATCTCTTGTAGGGTAGTATGGATCCGATTATTCTTATATGTTGAGTAGGGCATCGAATTGGTTATGATTTTCCGCAGTTTACTGATCCTTTTTGGGATTGGTCTTTTCCCTGTTGTTCTTGTTCCTGGAGTTGAATCTGATGTATCCTTCGCTATCTCTTTTCTTGCTTGCATGATCAGCACTTTGGGAGAATTTATTTAGAGGACAGTCTCTAAAGAGATGGTCGTGATCATGACACTTCCTGCACTTGAAGGGAATGTGTTCATAGTCTATACTTTGTAACCAGACTTCATCTCTGAAGATTAATTTTATTGCGTTTGGGAGGGCTCAAGAGACAATTATGTACACACATATTCTGGCGTAGGATACGTAGTTTCCGTTTATGGTTCCTTCACACATTTTAATATACTCCCCCAGCTGGTCTCCTATGCCTTTTAAGACCGAAGGAGCCCAATAATCCATCGATAAGGAATAGAGATGCACCCAGACTGGGACTTTGGTGAAGTCTTCCTTCTTCGGTGTGAAGTTATCCTTCCAAAATCTCATGTATAGGCCTGTTGAGTTGAAAAAATTAGGACCTCCTTCGAAGATTCTGTCTCTGTCTTCTAAGAGGTCAAGGATTACTATGAAGAAATCTTTGGAGCTTAGCTGGAGTTTGGTTTCCCCCTTAGGTGTCCATTTGTTTTGTATCCACTAGTTTAGGGCTTTCTCTGTCGGCCAACTACTCATAAATTTGCAAATGACTGTGTGCTCCTGCATGTATTCTCTATAGACTGCCACTCCAGAGTCCTAGATTTCCAGCTTCGTGATTTTCTTGGCTACGGGGTTTTAGTTATTCTTTGTTTTTTTTCCTTTGTTCTTCCTGCAACCTCTGACCCTTTGTGGCATTTTCCTCTGTGAAAGAGGGGCTGGCGAAGGTGGTTCCATTTGCTGGATGTGTCTCTTTCTTTTTTCCTTCCCTTGACCTTGTTTCTCTGTTCTCAAGATTCTCTCCAGCGGGCTAAAAGGTAGAGATGGAGGCCAACTTGGTGAAAAATGAATGTTGGTCCGGAGGGCGACCAATAACAGTGTCTTTGAATGAGAGAGCTCCGTGGCTCGGGTTCATCTCCGCCATGAGAGAGGGCCATGGGCTCAGAGTGACCGGGGCTTGGCGCGCTAGAGGCGGCCGCCGAAGGGACTGAAAGGACTAACTCTGAGAGAAGCCACAGACCTTCGTCTAGGGTCTGGTTCTCTTCCACGCGCCTTTCACTGTTCCTTGTCAACCTAATCTCATGTAACTAATCAAATCAACTGCTACTTATGGTTGTAATCTCCTTCCATTTATATTAATGCAAAAAATTCATTATTTTCCTATATGTGATGTTGTTATTTCACTTATTTTAATACCATGTTGATCTATTGAATAAAGTATTTAGATGAGATTGCATGGATCTCGTAATTTCTTGGCTTGTGTTTTCTCATTGTGGAAGTTCTAATTTTGGCATTCAGAGCTGGAATTGGAGCTTCCAAGCTAAAGGAGGAGTGAAGTGTGTGAAGGATTCTAGGTAGGCCTCACTACGTCATCTATTTACTTTAAGGAAAAGCACTGTGTTCCTTGTCTCTCTGTTGTTTTAGATTAGCCATTGACCTAGGGGAGATACTTTTGTCCGCAATTGTAAATCTCATATAACATTGCTTATGATGTTAGAATCACATTGATTATAAACATTTTAATGAAAACAAAAATTGTATTGATGAAGGGAACTATGTAATCACAAAAGGATACAATTGTGACAATGTTAATAACACATATTTTCGAGATTGATTGTGGCTTTTCTTGTTACACATGAATGATGTAGTGATGTGGCATTTATTGTTTTTTTGTAAGTTTGGTAGGACTACATCTTCATCATGTCCAATTTATCACCCTGATTGGGGCGGTGAATTGAACTAGTGACTTCACAATCTATCCAAAACCCCATAAACAATGTGACATCTATTATTAAAACATGAAACTTGTTTCTTAAATAATGTAATTAATTATTTTTCTTAATATTTTTTTTACACGACTAATATTTTTATGGTTAATAAGTTCTTTAGGTTTTTTATATTTTTATATATTTAACAATATAAATATAATTACTTTAAAAATACTTTTAAATAAATTTCAAAAATTATGAATAATATATGTTAAATGTAATTGAAAATTATGTGTAAAATTAATTATGAATAATATATGTTAAATGTAATTAAAAGTTATATGTTAAATTAAAGTTTGTGAAGTGTAAAATTAGCTTCTAATTAGATTCTAAAATATTAGTATCTCATTTCAAGAATACAAGATCAAATTCTTGTTACCAAAAGGAAAAAATCAAAATATTTTGGATGTGTTAACATCAATTTTCATAAGAGTAAAATCCATTTTTTTTTATTATATCAAATTTAAAAAGTGCACAATCTAAGTTTAGAAATGCCTATACTAAATCAAAAAGTATATTTTGGAACTTGATATGATTTAGTATATTTTGGAATTTGATATGAACACTTTTAGGATTAGAATTTGCCCTTTAAAAATTATAATTGGTTTTTAGTTTATTTAAAAAAATCTAAATTGAAATTAATTTAAATTTATTGAGGTTGGATTAAACATTTAACACATAAACATATAAATAGATAATTAGTTTTTTTTAGAATTTGGGTTTTAAATTAAAAATCTATGTATGTAAATTAGTTATTTTTAATTACAAATCATTGAATTTCTTAATAAAAATTATTACTTTTATAAAATAATAAAATAATAATAAAATCAATTTTTTTTCATAATACTATTAATACTGGATATATGCAAACTTATTTTTTTAACGTACATAAAATTGTTAAAAAACACTTAACATTTTAAATTATTAAAAAAACCATTTTATGTTAAAAATAATTAAACATAAAACAATTTTATTTTTTAAAAACTAAACAATATCAACTTCGTATATTTTAATTTAATTTAATTATTATTATTATCTAATTTTAAGGTCATGGCCAAACCAAACATCAAATTGGTGTATGAGATTCCTTGTCCTACGGACAAGGAATCCACCTCCCTATAACTATTTGACTACTAAAACCTAAAACACATACATACTCAATACCCCCTCTAATTTTAAACTCTTAATCTCGAAAAAACACATTTTCTTAACCATTAAACCCACTTAAACTATATAAATCTACTATTATTAATTTAGCTCATCCTAAAAAATATTAGGATAATTCCACCATCCAAATTAATGTAATGATTACTCTGAAATCTAATAGAACACCTTTTTATACTTAACTTTACATATAAATCTAATTACTATTATATTAAATTTCTTACTACAGTGATGGTCTTAGTCTCATAAAAAGATTTAATAGGTCACACAAACTGTATTTTCGAAATTCCGTCACCGTGAATATTAATATCATATTAAATTAAATTAAATTAATAACCTTGGACATTACAACTGGATTAAAAACAAAACGTTGGATATTAAATTAAATTAAAAACACAGAGCACTCGCCCCGTAAGACCGATTGGGTGAATTACTAAAATGTAACCGTTATTTCTAAAATGTAGCCGTTGCACCGCCATAATCCCCTTTTCAACCTAGCCGATCCCCATTAAATAACCCACCATGTTGAGACCAACTGCCTGTTACAAGCGCTCTGTGATTGAATTCAATCTGTCGATTTTAAAGCTCTCAGGTTCATTCTGCATTTTCTGTTTCGAAAACGTTCGTGGCATCTTTTCCATTTTGTGTTTGCTATTTGAAATTTGCTTTGCAAAAATGGCCACCGATAAGTGCGAAGATGTGATTGTTGTTTCTGAACCAAATGTGCCTGTTGATTCTCACATTGTGGAGATCCCTGCGGATGTTCTGGATGGGAGCCCTTCTGATATTCCCTCACCACCTTCTCCTGCGAAGCACCCACAGCATCCATTAGAAGAAATCGCAGATAGCAGAGGCCATCTTCTGCTTTTGAAGTTGTGGCAGAGGGAAGAGGAAGTTATTGCCCGTCGCATTGAAGTGAAGGAATCAAGAATTGACAGCATCAAGAAAGAGATCTTCCACCTTGCTTGCTTGTATTTTGCCTTCCATGGGATCGTTCTCACCCTGCTCTTCACTGCAGCAACACAGGAGAATGCCCATACTTGTACTAGATGGTGGATTCCTTCTACTTTGTCCCTCATTACGTCTCTGGCTCTCATTTGTGCCATTCAGTACAAGATCATTCTCCAGGGAAAAGTTATGAAGATGCTTCAGTCAGATAGAAGCGATTCCAGAGCTCTGAGCAGATGTATTCAGGAGCTCAGAATGAAGGGCATAAGCTTTGATCTGTCCAGAGAGCCTCAGACTACTAAGAAGATGAAAAGCTCCAGTGTGGAGACCAGATTCAGCCCTCTCAGATGGTGTTCTCGGTTCTCCCTTCCCCTTACCTTGACTATCACCTCGGGCATCATCCTCTGCTCATGCAAGTTCATTGCCTGTAGCTAGCCATGCATTACATTGCTCCATAACTACTTTCATGGCAGGCAAATCATTGCTTGAATTGCAGGGGAAATCCCAAACAAGGCGGTAATGCGCCCCCGGGCTTTCCGGGACAGGTAATGAGACCTCCCCATTTGCATGTGAGGGAATTCGATGGCTGATCTTTGCTTCGGTGTTGAATTGCAGGGCGTAGACCACAGAAACAGAGGACAGGACTGAATATCTTCGGTTCGGACCTCACCGAGCATTGCTCTCTTTTTTATAAACAGATTACTTTTGGTATGTTCTTACCTATACTTGCATTCTTTTTTTTTAAAGGCAATAGGAAACAGGGCAATGCCGGCGCATTCAATATGGAAAATAGAAAGGCGGGTTACTGTGTTCACAACATCTTAGTATGGGAAGGTAATGAAAATTCCTCCCCATTTGCATGTGAGGGAATTCGATGGCTGATCTTTTCTTCGGTATTGAATTACAGGGCGAGGACAATAGAAAAAGAGGATGGGACTGAATATCTTCGCTTCGGACCTCATTGAGCAATGCTCTGCTTTTATAAGCATTAAATCCACTCTGGTATGTTCTTACCCTATCCTCGGGCGTTTCATTTTCATTTTTTCCGAAGGCAATTATAAATAGGACAGCGCCGGTTATCTGTTTGGTTAGGGCACATCTGTTGTCTTTATTAGGAAGAATGTCATTGCGGATTGAATACGGAAAATACAAAGATAGGTTACAACATGGATTGAAATGGAACAGCTCAGTAACTGTGTGCACAGCATCCTAGTATGGGAAGGAATTGAGATATTTATCTTCTATATTGAATTTCAGGGCTAAGCTACAGAGGAAGAAAGAAACAGAGGCGGGCGTCAATGCTCAAAACCCGAACTATCAGTACTCTGTTTTAAGCATCTAATCCGCAAGATATCGTGGATCTCCAAAGAAAATCTTCTTTGGCAAACAGGAGGGCTCGTTCTGTTGGTATGTATTAAATTTTAATCCGTTTTATCCTGCTCTTCTTATTTTTCTTCTTATTAATCAAAATGTGGGCGCACTGTAGAATATAAAGTTAGTCGGATTACTTAGGTATATCGTACATTTGCAAGTGGGTTCTTTCAATGCCTGAGAATACATTGCGTAAGGGCTATGAAAAATCATTACATGGGAAGTCCTGCAAATGCACATGCCATTTACAATTTGCTTAACGATTAGGAGAAGCTGCAGATTAGTCAGAATAGTTAATTAGGGGTATTTTAGATTGAATGTCAAAATATAGATGTCATTTACAGATTGCTTAACTATGAGGAGATGTCATTTAGAATTTGCTTAACGATTAGAAGAAGCTGCAGATTTGTCAAAATAGTTAGGTAGAGGGGTATTTTAGATTGATTAGGCAGAATATAGATGTCATTTACAGATTGCTTAACGATTAGGATAAGCCGCAGATTAGTCTGAATAGTTAGTTAGGTGGTATTTTAGATTGAACAGTCTGAATTTATAAGATAATTTAGAATTAGGTATCAAGTGGTAGAATAGACTGGGCAGGCTAGGATGTGGTAGAATAGACTGGGCAGGCTTGGATAGAGTAGGTTAGATGTAGGATGTGGTAGAATAGACTGGGCAGGCCTGGATAGAGTAGGTTAGGTGGTAGAATAGACTGGGCAGGGTTGGATAGAGTAGGTTAGATGGGCAGCTTTGATGTACGAGTTCGAGCCTCGTTGACTTTGAACTAGAGTAATGTTGTGGAGATATTGGGTGTTTTCAGACCTTATATACAGAAACATTAGTTGTGAGAGAAATTGAACTGTTCAAAATATAAAGATCAAAAGGGATACACATAAAAGATAGATTGTTTACACCAACGTGTCAATTGCTTCAAAAATTAAATCATCATTTCCTTGAAGAGTTGAATTGAACAATTTGGGATATTTTTCATGCTAAATTTACTCCTGTTTTTTGCTTTGCTGATTGTACTCTCTTGGATACTTTTTTTTAATTCAGCTTCATTCAGTACCATTTTTATCTACAAGCTGAATGCCATAAACGGAGTTTACCCAAACAAATTTAACCACCATGAAAGTTATCCACGAGAGGAATTACAGACATGCAATACCAAATATCGAATCCAGAAACTTGATAAGAGCCTCTCTCGCAATTCTCTGCTCACTGGCGACAAACCTGTGTTACTTTAATCATTTTACCTTCCAAAATTCTAAAAAATCTTATATTTGCCAATTCTAAAAGAATCTTGATCAACTTAGAAAGGGTTGAGTGACTTTCCATTATTGGCTGCTAGAAATGAGTAAAATGCAGTTTAGTTTGGATTAAAATGTCATTTCCAATTTAGACCAATGTTTTAAAACTCGACTTGGGTTTGGAACTGGCCAAGGGTCGACTTCAACTCCAACTTGGTATCGACTCGGCCTAGTTGATTTCAGTGACTCAGTGGTTGTAAAAAATACATTAAATAATTATTATTTTTATGAGAAAACATAATTTTAAAGATTTTCTTTCATGTTTCCAAACACAAAGCATTAGAATAACATAATCAAAGTAGGCTCATAAATATATCCAATGATTACCCAACCCAAAACTGCTGCTCATGAATATATCCAATGATTTCCCAAGACTCCTCACTCTATGCCAAAAACCAATTCCACAACTCTTTACAAACACCTGATAAATGCTCACACAAATGCAATGAGATAGCTGTGAGGAAATGTGCCGGGGTTAAGTAGTTTTTATAGGCCTGGGAGGGGTTAGATTGACAAGTAAAAAACCTAAAACCAAAAAATAACCAAGTTTTGGAGTTTGCTTTCCCTCCAAATTCTGCTGCTGACCGGGTTTGACTGGCTTGGCTGGTTTAAGTCAGACTCGGCTGAGCCGGCTGGTTTGTTACCAAACCGGCCGAGTTGGTGACAGGCTCGACCGGTTCGGTAATAGATCAGCCTTTGGACCGGTTTTTGTACTGAGCCAGCCTGGGCAGGAACTTTAAGAATTTTAAGGATCTGTGAGGTTCCAAAGAATCTTACATTTGTCAATTCTAAAAAATCTTACATTCGCCAATTCTAAAAAATCTTGAGCAACTTAGAAAGGGTTGAGTGACTTTCCATTATTGGCTACTAGAAATGCGTAAAACGCAGTTTAGCTTTAGGAGACTCAAGTGTAACTTTTTCAATTTGCAATAAAGTCCATGAATTGTCTCTGAGAACTGTCTTCATATTTCTTGTTAATTATGATTATTCTAAATGTAAAAGGATTCTATAGAGAGATTAGATTCATATTTCATTAAGAAGGTGATTGAATATGAATTTATTCAAACATTTAGTGTACGCAATCCAACCCACTACTATTTGATTGTTTTTCACAATGTTTGAGATGGGATGGGTGGGAAGTGTTGGATTTGAATGACTTGGAAAATGAGAAAAAGCAAGAGCAATAACCACAAGCTTTAACCCTTTGAAATGTTGCATTTCCTGTTTTCGTATTGAAACCCAATTTCAGCCCCATACAAAACCCGTGATTTGAGTTGCAACTTAAAAAACAGATTTAGATTAAGTGCAATACAAAAATAATGGATGGGGAAAATGATCATATTGTCCAATGCATCAATGTCCATGATTGCAATATTTCTTGTTTTCTTGACATAGAGACTTTGATTATATTAATTTTGTTGTTGAAAATGCAAAATTTAAATGACTAGAAACCCAATTGAAAGCCATTATCATAGAAAACCCATGATTTGAACAGATTTAGATTAAGTACAATACAAAAATATTGATCATATTGGGAAAAGTGATCATATTGTCCAATCATCAATGCCCATGATTGTCAAAATTAAAGTTATATCCCTAGATTATCCTTGAAATCTGTCCAGAATGTCCCTGAAATCTGCCCAGAATGTCGTGGAGGCAAGGAAGTCTCCGAGTCCCCAAAAAAAATTTAGGGTTGTTTCCTCCACAAGTCCTCGGAACAAGGGGGCACAGCAGGGTATACAGGGTTTTTTAGGAGTACCGTGCACATAGGTTTTAAGCTATGGAGTTTTTCATTTTTTCCTAAATTTTTGTTAAATTTATTAACAAAATTTATCGATTTATATTTCCATTAATTTTTTTTTTGGTACATCGAGCTATATTTTGCTCTCTTGCTCATAAAATTTTACAAGGTTGGAATATATTTGACTATTTGAAAACTCGTAGATTTGAGGCTTGAGGAACCCTGTGTAAGATGTTATTTGGTTGCATTAGGGGAGATTTGTGATTTGAGCCGACTATAATTGAATTGAAGAGTGGTAAAAAGACTATTTCAAATACCTGAGGGATGTTGGCAATTTGACCTAATCACGAACAAGAATTAGAGGCAGGTATGTATTGTACAGTAGAAGATGCTTCCGAGTAGTGATAAAATTTGACTTGCACGATTTTATGTTCTGGACTATTACTAAAAACGATATGCGTTGACGGGTTTGTAAAAATATGCGACCCATGATTTTGATATGTTACGAAAGTTAACTATACTTGGAATAAAATGACCATTAACGGACATGAAAAATGCCCTAGGAAATTTATGAAAGGTGCCTACATTACAAATACGTCAGTATGTTTATAAAAGGTGTTGCCTATTTCAAGGATCTGTGGGATGTTGGCAATTTGACTCCATCATTATCCAGAATTGGAGGAAGGTACTGTAGAGAAGAATATGCCTCGGAGAGTCTATGAAATTGGGCTAGCAGGATTTCCTGTTTAGTGAGGAACGCAGTGTTTGCTGAAAATGAGGAGCAATCAATAGAAATCAGAATATGCATTGACAGGTTTGTGAAAATGCCATCCATCATTTGATATCTCGAAAATTAACGAAGCTTGTAATTTGGTGGGCATTATGTTAGGACACTGCATCTGTGAGAAAAAAAATGTCCTAGGAAATTTATGAATATGCAAATTGAAGTGCCTAAATTTCTTTCGAAACCTGAAATTTCTAGTTTCAATCTAAGATTGCAAGGAAAGTAACATGCGTCGGGGAAAAGATGACTCTGCTCCAGAAGACAGCTTCAAGGAAATTGAAGGTCGATTTAAGGATAATGGCATTCTTGTTGCTGATGGTAGCATCGGTAGAGAAGTTATAAATAGCGGCATCCTCTTTTAATTGAGGGTGATCCCCACCCAAAGGAACAAAGTATATTCATTCGACATCTATGACTTTAACATCAGCATATGGAGAGTCCTCTCAGGAAAATGTTTGAAAATAATGCAAACAGAACTTTAAATTCTGTTGAAAAAACATATGAAGAAAGTCAGCCTTCTGCTAGATGGGCACTACCAGACATTACACCTTCTGAAGTCTATAGCGACTTAGCCCCATTTCATTTAATTGCTGCCTCTAGGATTAGCATTAAAGAATCAGTAAGTCAAGTTGAAGAAAACTCTGATAGTATCCAGACTATCCATCCCTCTGCTTGATCCCCAATCTCTACAAGCAGAAGCCAAAAAATTGAAAACAAATTATCTACATCTTGGTTGTATAAGGGTTGGCATTAATCCTTTGGTTCATAAAGGATTAAACACATTTGTGCTTGCTACAGTTAGAGATCTAACGCACAATAAATACACAGATTCCATAATTGGTGGAATTGTTGCTCCTCTGTCTGATGGCCCAGTATACTTTGATTGTTATCCAAACTTTTCTGTTTATACTTTTGATGAAACCATCAAGGATATTCTACAGCTGCAAATCCATACTACTGGATTTGACATGAAAAAGAAAAGAAATAATATTGCCATTCAGACGAAAGCCTGTTTCAGACATACCAACACTTTGTGGCCAGCAATCCGTCATACCCCCAGTCGGGACTCTAAGTCAAGTGTTGTAGTCAAAACCGACCCTAAAAATCAAAAAGTTGAGCATCAGTTGATAAAATGGGAAACTCTAGAGTTCCCAAAACATTGGGTTGTTAATCACTCCAGGCCGCAACTCCCCATGAACATTACATCAGCCAACATAACCGAGAATGCCTCAACTGCAGTAATATCTTTTCCCCGAAGGTCAACCATTGATCGAAGAGGAATAGATGCTGCCTGTAAAATGTCCAGATATTACAGAGATCCTTCCACTATAGATACCGCTTGTTCTTCATCATCATTTTCTTCTTGTCGTCATTTGCAGCTTTTTGAATTAGCCCAGCTTGTAAATTTTTCGTCTTTAGAAGTAAAAGGTCCTGAGTGTACAAATATTGTAAACCTTCTCAGTTTAGCAGAACAAGACATTCATCTGCATCATAATCCCCGAACAGGCACTGCTCCACCATCCACTTTAATTAGTTCGTGTCCAAATCCCAAATGTTCTGACATACCTTTTCCTCATGAGTCTGAACCTGATAATGATCATGTTCTTATGATCCATTCAATAGAAGAGGAAGATCCCAGGCTAACTCAGATGATTTGTCTCATGAGACCTGCAAAGCCTAGGTATGGGTTGGGAAAAATAGAACAGTCAGAACTAATTCCACAGTGCAGATTCAAACAGATCCCTTCACACTGTAAGAAACCCGCAGTCATGGAGATGCATAAGTTTTTTGCACTCATGGATGGGTGTCCTAAATCTCAGATCAGTGCAAAATGGATGAAAGAAATGTTGAATTGGGATTTATTCACTAATCCCAAAGCAGATGAGTTTGATCAAGAATATACCCCAGAGCAGAAAAGAAGAATGGCTACAGATTGGAAATATTATATGGAGAACAATAATGAATGGATATCTTTCTATTCATGGAAAGACAAAATTGCTCCCATAAATGTTTTGACTAGTGCTTCTAGTAGCAGTATTCCAGATAAGCATGGGTGGACTGCATTTGATGGGTCTACAGTTGAAACTCCGACTACTTTTCCTCCATACAAAGGAATAGTCTTAGGAGAAAAATCAAATGTTGCTAAAGCCATTCCTTTAGTCCAGAAAGATGATAATGCCTTAGGGATTGATGGTAGGATCCAAAAGGCTAGTGAACAAATAAATTGGACTAATACTGCTTTGAAAGGCCTAGAAATGAATGTAGCAAAAGCTGAAGAAGTAAAGAAGCAAGTGGATGTTGTACAGTCTTCCTTTAATAATGTAAATTCTTGTCTGAATAGTATTCAGTTTGATTCCAGTATGACTCGCTCATATACTAAAGAGTCATTAAATAAAATTGAGGAAATAGGAGAACATTTAGTTGATACAACTAAAACACTCCTCACTGGCTTGACTGAGAAATTTGATAAGATGCAGGTTGCAAAAGTAGAGAAGCCAGTTCCAAATTCATTTTTGATCAAAAGAAATATAAATATTGAACATTCAATGAGGAATGTAGAAAAATTCCCTCTGCTGTTCCCCAAAGAGACCAAAGAAGAAGAGCCTGAAAAGATAACTATTGCTTCTTTATTTGAGGAACCAGAAACTCAAATCCTCCCAATTTATGAGCCCCTTGAGCATAGATTTTCCAGATACTCTGCTCCTGATATTGAGGGAAAAGGAAAAATGCCTGAAGCACATACTTTCTTCCCTGACTCCCACAGAGAATGGAACATAGATAACATGAGTGTTGGCCAGATC
>APFE031454173.1:63857-82681 GCA_000404065.3 Pinus taeda
AGAGGCTAAGAATACAGAAAAATCGGAAACTATCAAACCTCAAGGACAAGAAGAGAATCATGAGGAAGCTAGTAAGGAGAAGAGGACAAAGGTTTGAAGCGATGCGATCCGGAAGTTGCTCCTATGAGTACATCAGGGATCTCTGTAAACCCAAGTCGAACACTATTCCTCGAGTCGTTTTAAGTGACCCAGCGTCGTAGGTACACAGAGACCACATGTCAGAGTATGCTATTATTTGTAAATTTATGGGGATTTGGTTGACGGAGAAGGCTTTGCAAACATGGATAAGGAACCACTGGAAACCAAAGGGGAAAATTGACCTAGTAAGGAGAAGAGGACAAACATTTGAAGCGATGCGATCCGGAAGTTGCTCCTATGAGTACATCAGGGATCTGTAAACCCAAGTCGACCACTATTCCTCGAGTCGTTTTAAGTGACCCAGCGTTGCAAGTACACAGAGACCACATGTCGGAGTATGCTATTATCTGTAAATTTATGGGGATTTGGCTGACGGAGAAGGCTTTGCAAGCATGGATAAGGAACCACTGGAAACCAAAGGGGAAAATTGACCTTCACCTTGGGTCGAAGGGCTTCTTCACGATGGTGTTCACAAGCTTAGAGGATAAAGACAGAGTGTTCGAGGGAGGACCCTATTTTTACACTTCTGCAGGCCTTTATATGAGACCATGGGTAATGAACTTTGTCCCAGAACGAGAAACTTTCACCTCGGTGCCGGTATGGATAAGACTCTATTCCCTTCCTTTAGATTATTGGCTGCCGGAGTCTTTAGAGGCTATCGGCAACAAGCTAGGGCATTTTATAAAGATCTCAGATGCTACTCTAAGAGGCAAATACACTTCCTTTGCATGAATGTGTGGAAGTGGACTTATTTGGGGCACTTCCGGATGCAATCATTTTAAAGTGTATGACGAGGAATGGGTGCAGGCAGTGGACTATGAACACGTCCCATTTAGCACGAGCACCTATACAGGGACTACCCATTGAACAAGCTGGAGAGCAATACGAAAGCCACTACAAGCAAGGATCCTGAAGGTTTTACTAAGGTTGGGGATAAAGGGAAAGGAGGCAAGTGGTACCAAAAGAAAATTAATGAAGACGGACAACCGAGTCACAATAGTTTCAAGATCTTAGATGAAGAAGGCAAAAACAATGGGACAAACCAGGAATCAGAGAATATTCCCATTGAGAAGGAAAGGGATACTAATATGGAGGATATACCAGAAAACAACAAACAAAAGGATGATATGCCGAGCATTATGGAGCTCAGTAAGGACCACGAGATGACCCCAAGTGAGGCTGGAACAGAAGACCATGAACTGTAGGAGATTCTAGAGAGGGAGAATTTAGATCTAGAAAATTTTCTGGAGCAGGGAATCACCAAAGGGGTAGACTCTCTGCGAAAAGAGGAGTTTGACAGGGTTCAACAGCTCTTCGTCTAGAGATCACAAACGAAGTGTTCCGGAGTTAGAAACCATGTTAACCAGGAGAATATGGGAGTGAAAACAATGGAGGATACACTGATGCATTCTTCCAAGAACCCGGGTAGGAAAAGAGGAAGAAAAACACAGAATGAGCTGCTGTACGAATGTGGGAAATTTCAGGTAAGATGAGGGATCTTACCAGTTACTTCTTTACAAACCTTTCTTAATGAAGCTTACAACCTGGAACATTAGGGGTCTAGGAAGTAAAAGGAAACAAAGAACTCTTAGTAGTAGAACGAAAGAAGAAAAATCAGATATGGTTTTTATTCAGGAAACAAAATGTTTGATAGACAAGATCAGAGAAATACACAACAAATGGTTAATCAAGTATGAGTATCTAGAGGTTAAAGTGGATAACTCAGCAAGTTGGATTCTTACTCTATGGGATCCTCAAAAACTTGGAATCCTGGATGTTGAAGCTTCTAGGAACTATCTATCGCTGGTGATTCAACCTTTGGGTGATAAGGAGATCTACATGATCACTAACATCTACAGTCCTCAAAAACTAGAAGACAAACTTAAGATTCTCACCTCCCTTGAGAAGTTGAGAGAGATATCCTGATATGCCCTAGATTCTGGTTGGGGATTTCAATATGATCAGATCTCTTACAGAGAAAAAAGGTGGTACCAGAAAACTAGGTAGAGATTCCATTGCCTTCCAGAACTTCATGAATAACATGGGGCTAGTGGACACCGAAACAGTAAATGGCACTTTTACTTGGACTAATAATAGGGGAGGGCTTTTCAAGTCGCCTGTAAACTAGATAGATTCATAATCTCAGAGGACCTCTTTCTCAAAGGCGTTCATATGTCAGCTTCAATCCTTCCCTTTGGAGGCTCGGACCACTAGCTTGTCCAGCTTGAAACTACTTTTATGGGTACACTGAGGAACAAACCTTTTAGGTTTGAAAATGTCTGGCTCTCTCACCCTGACTTCACCAGCAATATTGACAAATGGTGGGCGGAAGATATGCCCATTCAAGGCACTAAAATGTTCATGTTGCAGCAAATACTTAAACACATCAAATCTAGGCTTAAAGATTGGAACAAAAAAGAGTTTGGTAATATTTTTAAAGCCAAAAGAGAAGTTGAGTAGCAACTCCAGGGGATTAATCAGATCATCATCTCATAAGGTTTTACCGAGAAACGGAAATTTCAGGCTGACTCTCTTCAGAAGGAATGGGACAATCGGTGCATGTAAGAGGAGATTTTCTGGAGACAGAAATCGAGGGTGAAGTGGATTAGAGAAGGAGAAAGAAACACAAAGTTTTTTCATAGATCAACCTTGGATCACAAATCTCATATTAGAATTTCAAAACTTAAAGATTCTCAAGGGAAAGAGCTCGTCTCTCACAAAGAAATGGAATCTGTCCTAGCTCAACACTTCCTTAGCATAGCAGAGGAACCTCTTATTGACGGATCTCGGTTCATTAACAAATTCACCAGGTTCATTTCTAAGCTTGTAAGCAGGGAAGACAACCACAATCTTAACAGGCCAGTGTCTGAAGAGGAGGTTAGTGAAGTTATCAATGAGATGCAAAATGGGAAAGCTCCTGGCCCTGATGGCTTCAATGTGGACTTCTTCAAAGCTTGCTGGAAAATAGTCAAACAAGATATCCTTGATGTTGTGGAAGATTCTAGAAGATCCAAAATCGTTTTGAAAGCTCTTAATGCCTCTTTCATAGCTTTGATTCCAAAGCAGGAAAAAGCTATGACACTGGACAGATTCAGACCCATAGCCTTATGTAATGTGGTGTACAAAATTATTTCCAAAGTGATCGCTAATAGACTCAAACCTCTTCTTCCTGCTCTCGTCTCAGAGGAGCAAATTGGATTGTGGAAGGAAGTCAAATTCTCAAGAACATCATACAAGCTCACGAGGTGGAACACTCTCTTAAGAGCAATAAGCAAGCTGGTATGATCATGCAGCTTGACCTAGCAAAAGCATATGATAAGCTAAGCTGGTCTTACATCAGGGTAATGCTAAGAGCTTATGGCTTCGACTACAACTGGATAAGATGGGTTATGGCCCATGTATCCACAACCAACTTCTCCATTCTGCTTAATGGCTCTCCTTCTAGAACCTTTATGCCTTCTAGGGGTCTCAGACAAGGGGATCTGCTCTCCCCCTTCCTCTTTGTTCTCATGATGGAAGGGCTAGGCAGGGCAATCAATATGGCAAATTCTGAAGGAAAAATCCAGGGTCTGAAATTGACTTCGGATGGTGCTGCTTCTACTCATCAACAATTTATTGATGACACGATGCTGTAGGGCATTCCTACGGTTAAGGAAGCGAGAGCCTTCAAAGAAATCCTGAACGACTTTGCATTGGCCGTTGGTACAGAGGTAAGCCTTGACAAATCAAAGGTGTTCTTTTTTAACACTGACATTGCTATTCAGAGGAACCTCACCAGAATTCTTGGGTTTCAAAGGGATCAGTTACCTTCTAAGTATCTTGGAATGCCTCTTATTGACAAACCGCTGAGCAAGGGAGTGTGGGAGCCAGTAACTAATAAACTTCAGGACAAAGTCAGGAAATGGACCTGTAGGTCTTTGAATATGGCGAGGCATCTTGTGCTTACTAAGGTTGTCTTGCAGGCTATACCCATTTTCATGTTTTCAGCTCTTCCTGCTCCTAAAGGAGTTATGCAACAAATCAGGAGTATTCAACGAGATTTTCTTTGGGGCAAAGGGGAAGAGAAAAAGAAGTGGGCTTTGGTAGCTTGGGACAAGCTTTGTAAACCTAAGGCCCATGGTGGTTTGGGGCTACATGACCCTGAAATCCTCAACAGAGTTTCGAGAGCCAAACTTTGGTGGAGGTGGCTCAAGGAATCGGCCACCCCTTGGGCCAAGCTTTGGAAGCAGAAATATGCAAATAATTGGTAGGAGAGGGATCATATCCGAATGTCATGGCTCATCAAGGGCTCCCACATTTGGAACATTGCTTGGGAGAATAGAGCCATTGTCCAGAAGCATAGTTTTTGGGAGATTTGAGATGGGAACCTTGCATTGTTTTGGGAGGATAACTGGTAGCAGGAACCAAATTTGTTTAGGGAAGGACTAACTGCTCTCAAAAATGACACTGACAACAAAGGTTTACTTATGGTAAGTGACTTCTGGGATTAGGTAGATGGAGAATGTGGAAGGATCTTGGTTATGGGGTCGAAACACCGAAGGCACCTTCAACCTCAAAGAAGCTAAACGCATGGCCCTAGGTATCGATTATCCAAACCCTGATCAGGTTTGGAATGACCTTTGGTAGAACTCGCAATGGATGAAAATCAAGTTGTTTATGTGGTTAGTTCACCAAAAGAAAATTCTCACATGGGAGAATCTTTTGAAAAGGGACTTTGTTGGCCCATCCAAATGCCCTCTATGTGGCTTACAGGAGGAGACTATGGAACATTTACTAAACCTCTGCCCTTAGTCTTCAGGCAAACTGACACGGACAGATTCAACATCACCAACACTTTGAAGAATTGGAGGAAAGACTTCTCAGGTAATGAAATCATTAACAAGGCTTGGACTCTGGTTCCAGGCTTTATCATCTGGGATGTCTGGAAAGAATGTAATGGCAGGATTTTCAAGAACAAAACAGGCTCGACCCAGAACATCATTGTCCAAATCTTACAACAGCTCAAAGATACAATAGGAGCCCTTATGTGGAAAATTCCTGAGGACCCTCCTTCGCCCCAGGATGCTCGCATACTACTGCAGTTGGGTCTCCATTCTCTGGTTCCCCAAGGCACTGTCAAGGGTGTGAGCAAAACAACTGCTGGTAAAGATATCTGGCAGCCTCCTCCTCATGTTTTTTTGAAAATCAATATGGATGGGGCCTCTAAGGGCAAGCCAGGGATGGTTGGATTTGGTGGTGTCATAAGAGATGAGCAGGGGCGCATAAAGGATATCTCACTGCCACTAATAACATGGCGGAGCTCATGGCCTTAAAGCAGTGCCTGGAAATCCTGATGGAGTCAAATTTACACAACGCCATCATTGAAGCTGACTCTGAATTGGTCATTAATGAGGCCAAGAAAATGTGTAATGGAATGATCCTTGGAAAAATGTTGAAACATTTGGAGGCTCTCGGAGGTCTTTCAGTGTATTCATTCCCACTTGCGAACCCTAAGAACCGTTAGCTTCGTTCATGCGCGAAGAAAAGCCAATATATTCGCTGATCGTCTGGCGAATGAAGGGGTGCTATGTAAGGAAAGCTATATTCAGTACAACTGGGAGTCTATACCCTTTGGTAAATTGCGTGATGATTGTCAACGACAGGCAGCCAAAGACATGGCATACCTCTAGACCATGAATAATGAGTAAGAGGAAGACTAGCGGGAGTAGAAGGAACGACATAAACCCGAAGTGAAGATAAGGACGAAGAAGTGAGGTAACGATGCACAGGAGTCATTAGATCATGTAAGATCAACGGACATAAATGGTGGAAAAGATTAGCGGGAGTAGGAGAGGGCGGAAGTCCTTGAGTTTGGGTGAAGTGCCGCAATAAATCCTGACCGTCGATCTTGTTTCCAAACTCGAAGTGACGCAATAAATCCTAACCGTCGATCTTGTTTCCAAACTAGTGGGAGTTGAAGGAACGACATAAACCCGAAGTGAAGATAAGGACGAAGAGGTGAGGTAACGATGCACAGATGAGTCATTAGATCATGTAAGATCAACGGACATAAATGGTGGAAAAGATTAGCGAGAGTAGGAGAGGGCAGAAGTCCTTGAGTCTGGGTGAAGTGCTGCAATAAATCCTGACCATCGATCTTGTTTCCAAACGTTGACGTCACAAGTAACTATGGGGGTTCAGCTATTTGTAGCCGACGTGCTAGTTGTAAGGCTGCAAACCGTAGGATTTAAGTGCCTCTGCTATCGAATGGATATCGGGTTTTAAAGTGGTTGGAGGTTAAGTCTAAGAGCGGACCTGAAGTTTTATAGACCAAGGTTAAGCGTTGTGCAAGTTCTCGATGCGATGTTGCGACAACCGTCAGATCAAGAACCAGAGTTACGGCGGAGATTTAATCACAAATCACATTCGGTAAAAGAGTCTAGTTAGCGATAAACCCAGATTTGCGATATTGCGATGAGCCGAGGTTTGTGATGTTGCGATGGACTATGGATCGTCAGATCAAAGGGTTGATCGATTGGTGAAGGTTAACTCTCGCATTTCACAGGAATCAAGTGTTGGCGGCTTGCAGAAATTGCGATGTGTGACTAGTCGAGAATGGGATGAAGTGTCGATTGTTGGATCGTGAAGTTGATCAACAACGGACATTGAAGAACAACGGAAAGGCTTGGGAAAGAGAGGAACCGAGAATGTTATAGGTGCGATTGCGATAATGGACGAGCTGGCATGTAGAAGCAGGGTTTAGCTAACACGGGCGGTTATAGGATTAACCAGAGTTGTAATGAAGGCGGAAGGGATGAGATATAAAGTTCTGTAGCGAAGGATTATCTATGGTGCAAGATCACCGTGCAACTCTGTTGATCGAAGAGAATATCAACCATCCTATTGAAGGTAATATCGATGGTGGAGATTGAGCGATAAGAATTGGGGAGAAATCAATAGTCTAAACACTCAGGAATAATGGCCAGGGGTCTAATTTTGTTTTTGTGTGTAATGTTTTGGGTTTTGTTGACCCGTTTATCATCAACGGGTCTGTCTTTTGTTGGTCTTTACACTTGTAAAGACGTGTACCACATGTAATATTTTTTTTCGGTTAATTTAAAGCTCCACTCTTACTTGACCAAAAAAAAAGTAAGAAGATTTTTATAGTGAATTCACAAAAGTTAAGATTAAATAAGTGCTTAGTTAAAACAATGAAATTTGTATTTTGCATTAAAATCATTTATGACAAAAATTTACACAACAAATGGCATCAATTTGCTTTTGTTTGTTGTCTATATTCTTAAATAACCACTGCATCTACAAATGCTTATAAGTCTTTACCTTGCATTATTTGACAACCTGATATTTCAAGGCCTTATATGACCCCTACACAAATTGGCCATAAATCAAGCTAGCTATTAAAGGTAGGTAAAAATGTTTAAATGAAAAAATTTAATATCATAAAATCAAGCTAGGTATTAAATGTAGGTAAAAATGTTTGAAAGAAAAACATTATATAATATTAAAAGAACACATAATTAATTATGAAAATACATGTTTATAATGGAGGGGACATTGTTTTTAAAAAGGGAAGATGGTTTAAGGTTGTCTTTAATGACATATTAAAAGAAGCCTTGGATGCAACAAAATAACAAATGGTTTAGTAAATGGGGTATTTGCTTGAACACGTGTCCCATAAACAGTAAAAAGATAAAATTTTTTGTTATGGATAAGTTCCACAAACATACTTGGGGTAAGAAACTAGGGAGAGAAAAAATATTATATTGAAGTGTTTAACCCCACTCATAATTCTCATCAACTCTATTGTGAAACATGGCGTTGGAAAATGCCAAAAGAAGTGTGGGAGGAAAGAGTATGTATTTTTGTTCTTCCAGAAAAGTGGAAACGTAAGCATTTCATTTTAGAATGTGAGGCCTTCAAAGACATTAGGGAAAGTTATGTAGAGATTCTGACAACTAGATCTTGGGGTAATCTATTTAGCGATGGGTTTGTCGAGAAGTTGGGACCGTTTATTGTGTGAGGCTTCACAGTAAAAGGGTTGAATACCAGATGAAGAAGCAATTTGTCCCATAGGCTATCTTTAGAATATTTTTCTTTCTTTCTTTTTTGAAATATGTTGTTAGTAAATGAATAGTTATGTTTTAGACATTTTATATTTTTATGAAAAAAACAATAGAAAAATATTTATAAGTATTGGGAGACTTTAAATTATTAATAGATTAGATAGACAATAAATGTAAAATTGAGACCATAATATCAGTGCCAATTAGAAATCAATTTATGAAATGATAGAAAATCACAAATGTATTTGTTGGATTTTTTTGTTAAATATTTCAGAATATTTTATTGAAGTAGTGACATAATAATTTTAGATGTTTTTCTTATATTAAGTAGATTATATATGCTAATATTTTTTTAACCAGAATGAGTAGATTTTATTTATTTATTTATTTATTATTTATTATTTATTATTATTATTTAATATATATATTAAATATAGCGCGCTCGTTCGGAAACAAAACCGAGATTTTACATAGTGATTTCCAGCCTTCTAAGGATGGGTGATACATCATTTCATATCCACTATACAAGCGTTCTCTGTAGTGCTTACAAAAATTCCCATTCACGGATCTCTTATCACTGTAAATTCTCCAATATTGAAGTAATAAGAATTTGCACTTACATTGTCATTTGATAACCAAGTAAGAACAGAAAAGATAGTCTAAAAGTCCAGAGGCGCTAGACTGTTCAAGTCTAGCTCGGTGGAGACAACTTTGGCGTTCTTGTATAGTTCTTATTTAGTGGAGTCCTCCTCATTGTTCTTGCTAATCTCCGCCACCGTGAGTTTCAGTTGCTGAATTTGTCAACACAGTGCTTCCACTTCATCCTCTAGCTGACGTATTCGGTCTCTCTTCTCCCGTTGTCTCTCTTGCATTATGAGATTCTCTTGCTGCTGAATGTACATGATGCATTGCATTGTCGCTAGGTCTTCTATAAATCCAAGTGTTCCTGCTCGTAAGTGGTGAATGTTGGCTAAATTCTCCTGCCCACCCGATGACTTACAGCACCATGTGGACCCGACCTCATCCTTCGGCTCCCCCAAGAGCTCGACCATGGATTGCCTTTTGCACTCTGACCCTGCGGATCCATCTTCTGACATCCCATAATGTCGCAATTATTTATGTTCCCCTAGAAGTCCAGGATGTCCTTGACCGACTAGTCCACCTTACGGGCTAGCCACACCACCATAAGGATATGTCCCAAGACACCCTCACAGACTAGAAGAGTAGAAGCTTTCTTACCACTAGCAGACTTAGAGCCGACCGAGATCAACCGTGCTTCCCAATTCAGTAGTATAACATTACCCGCCCCAACAATTGCATCCTGCCTGCTAATTACCCTCAGGCCCATTGCACCACGATGTTTCTCTAGCTTGAGAAGATTCATAGCGACTGAAGTGTCAAAGACCATCGAATTCTGGCAGTCCTCCCTTTGCAGGCCGACGTCCAAAATTTTCTTGAGGATCTGATCCAAATACCCCTCCCAGATCAACGGAATAACAATTCCCACCACGATGCTACCCCTCAGACCAACCACAACCCTTAGACCCGCAAACCCCAACAACTTCACACTCAAAAGTTCCAACTCACCAGGCTCCCTAGGATCCTTCCCAGTAATCCAGTCCCCACTACAAACACTCAACGACCTCAGCTTTAGCCTCAAGAACTGCATGGAGGCTACCTGAGCAGGTCACCGAATCGAAGGATGGGATCATCCCGTGTGATCTCTTGATAATTTGGTTTAATATTGTGTTTTTTGGAGATGAGGTATAGTTCATATGCCGTATTATAATCGTGGAGTCTCCCAGCACCTGCACGGTTTTTATTCCTTTCTTTTGGGCCCAGGTGAGGCGCAGAAACAATCCATACGCTTCAACTTGATTGTTTGTCTTCCATCCAAGCCCCCAAGCATATTTATCTTTAATGGTTCCTTTGGGATTAATGAGAATCCCTCCCCCTCCTGCCACCCCAGGGTTACCTTTTGATGCCCCATCGAATTGAAGGGTCCATCTATTTGTGGATTCAAGCCAGACCACTAGAGCTTTTGAGGACAACCTCAGAATCCACTTTGCTTGAGAGGGGGAGGGAAGGGGCATGGGAGGGAGAGGGATGGGGAGAAGATGAATTTATAATCAAATTCCCTAATTCTAAGGTTTGATAGTGCCCAAGCAAGGCTTAGAGCCGCCTCCACTATCCAGGAATTGTAAGTCATTAGCAAAATTATGGGATACTAGTCGTGCCCACAACATCATTCACCACACTCCTTTCTTCTATCAGTTGGCAAGCAAGGTTAGCTTGTTTGTTGACTTCTTCATTATTTCCTCTTAGAATATGGAAGAAGGTCACCGAATCGAAGGATGGGATCCTCCCTTGTGATCTCTTGATAATTTGGTTTAATATTGTGCTTTTTGCAGATGAGGCATAGTTCATATGCCGTATTATAAATCATGGAGGCTCCTAGCACCTGCAAGGTTTTTATTCCTTTCTTTTGGGCCCAGGTGAGGCCCAGAAACAATCCATACGCTTCAGATGGATTGTTTGTCTTCCATCCAAGCCCCCAAGCATATCTATCTTCAATGATTCCTTCGGGATTAATGAGAATCCCTTCCCCTCCTGCCACCCCAGGGTTACCTTTTGATGCCCCATCGAATTGGAGGGTTCATTTATTTGTGCATCTGAGCCAGTCCACCAGAGCTTCTGAGAACAACCTTAGAATCCACTTCGCTTGAGAGGGGGAACTCTATTCCCCAGAGCTTGAAAGGCCAGGGGAGACACCCACAGAGCAAGCCAGACAGATTCAATCATATCCAAGGATGGATCAGAATCTGGTTTGTACAATTCCATACAAGTTGAAAGGTCATTCATGGCTATTACCCCAACCATAGGCCGAGACTTTTTAAATATTGTCGTATTTCTTGATAACCATATTTGCCAATAGACATATTTCAGAAGAGCCAACCAGATTTATTTGAAATTGCTTTTGGCCTTAAGGGAGCCCAAATAGGATTTGGGCCAAGAGCTAAAGAAGATTAGGGGGTCCAGAGGCTAAGTTGTTCCACAAAAAAGAGGCACAAGGAGCACAACATAAACTTCTTTAGTCACATGACAATGGAGAAAGAGGTGGGCGATTGATTCCTCCTTGGATTCACATAGCACACATCTTGAGGGGCCGATCAGTCCACTCTTCCAAATATTTTTCGCTGTAAGAATTTTTTTATGAGAAAGAAGGCATCAGAAAAAATCGACTTTTGGGATGGCATTCCTTTTCCATATTTTCCCCCAAATAGAGTTTTTGGAGATATTTGGGAGTTTAAGAACATTTGCAAATACCAGTGGCTGCACACTTGACATTCTTCCAATCCCACTTGTCTGCCTCAGACGGGGCTAAGGGGGCACATCCCCTTAACTTCTTTAAAATATTGTCTCTTTGTATGAGAAGCACCTCTGGGATATTTTCTAGCTTCCAGCTCTTCGAACCACCTTTCTGGTTCCACTCCACAATCTGGCTTAAATTTTCCTCCCCCCTACTGCACAAGAAGTTTTTGAGATTCATTAGGGATAGGTTAGATTCATTAGGGAGGCTCCATTTCCTAGAATTTTGCTTATATTTTTGGTGATAATATCCCCGGAAGAGAAGATTAGTCGCCAAATGGGAGAGTCCATACCAGAGACCTCCCGTCCCCCACTATCAATTTGCTAGGACAAATATTTAGCATTGATCACTTGGGACCACCATTGACTCGGCTTCATGATCAAACTCCCGTACATTTTTGCTCCCATTGCCAAATTAGATATCTCCAGATTCGTGATTCCCAGACCTCCATGCTGTTTTGGAGCTCTGACCGTCTTCCAATTTACTAAATGATATTTCATTGTTTCTTGTTTCCCTCCTTCCCACATGAATTTTCTTATATATTTTCCCATTTGTTGAAGCACACTCTTGGGGGCTTGAAGGGCTGTAAACTGATACAGAGGGATTGTTGACAGGACTGACTTAATGAATTTCTCTTCCAACATAATTAAGCCAAAGACCACCCTTGTTTACAATTTTTGTTTTTATTTTATCTTGCACTTTTTGCCAGGCTTGTGGTGTAGCTTGCCCCTGAAAGATTGGGATCCCTAAATAATTGAAATCTGTCCACTCCTAGATTGCTTTGAACGCCAGGATTTCTTCTATCTTTTTTTCCTTATGTCTTGAGATGTTCCAGCTGTAGATGTGACTTTTTTTATCATTAGTGGCTCCCCCGGAAGCACTAAGAAAACTATCCAAGACTCTTAAAACGACGAGCGATTGTGATCGAGACTAGAAGAGACAAAACGTTAATAGAGGAACAATGGTCTCATCACATGCCTTGCAAAGGATAAACCAACCTTTGCCTCTTTTTTTTCATATCTCAGGCAGGGCAGGTAAGAGCCCTTTTTTAAGAGCCAACCACATAAGGATATGAGCTTTTCAAGGGCATTGTCACTTCCATAGACTCTTCCACCACCATACCAATTCCCCTGCCCCTTCAAACGTGTATGATAGGAAAGTTGAAACGTCACACTTGCATATTTTGCATCCTAGGAGCATGCTCCCTACCATCAGTAGTGTGACCCTATATAACATTGTATATCCCACTTCAACATGACGTGAAGATTATGTGCGTCACCCTGACACCAAGTGATCATTGGTTCCCACCACCCTGAACTCTTCATCTCGACCTCGCTTCTTCACCAACTCAATATCTAACCTTCACTTTCATGTAATCTTTAGTCCTTTATCCCTGTGTAGCTGGTCAACCTGTTCATAGCCATGCATCTTAGACTTATGCTGGAACTGGCTATGAATACCCTGTCTAGTCTTTGCTGTTGGTATTGCCGGATTCCACTTCATCATCTGACATCCCTGCTTCACATTTTGACATACGTGGGTCCCTACCTGCCCATTTGAACATACGTGGGTTCCCCCAAATACATCTATTTCTCTTGCTAATTACTACAGTGTACCCTAATAGATCATGTTGGCCCCTAAGCCTTTGTCGAGATGTGTACCCTTCACGTAAAAGCTTGCAACACTGAGTATTGACCTCTTCGTTTTGCGTGCCCCTTACTCGGGTTTTGCCGTATACACCTACTATTTCTCTTGTTACTTATACCTTAAATACCAGGGACAAAGATTGAGGTTGACTACACATCTTTTTCACCATACCAGTCACCCTGTGGAACGTACTACCCATCATGCACCAGGTCAGACCATTACTACCATGCTTATGGACCAAGGCATAGATCCCACCACCCGAACTACAGGAATTCGTTATGCTTTGACACTACAGGAATTCCTCTCCTTAACAGTCGAGTGTGTTTACGCACCCTTATGTTCGCCATCATATTCACCTTTCACTACTTCGACATTACGCTTCGTTCGTATCCAACCAAGCCAACCACCACCTCGCATGTGAGTGACCCCAGCCTCATCATTTATTCCTTATCGATCAACCACTCATTAGCAGTGTTCAGAAACCGGCTACAAGCACATCTTTCACCTATACAAAACGCAAGGAAATACAAATCATGGCTTGAGATACCTAAACCACACAAACCAGCCTTGAGAGCTTAGCCAGGATAGCCATGACACCAAGAGCAAACAACCTCTTCTTACATATACCATATTCTCCATAAGTATGTCATAAACCACTACCCTTTGTACTTAGTTTTACCACTACCACCCCTTGTACCTAGCTTTGAAAGGAGCAGACACTTACCCACACTTTTACACCGTCATTTGGACAGCACTTCAACCCTTTGTACTCGACTTTAACTACTTACCAGCATTCTCAATTCACTACCCAGCCATTCTCCATTAGATACACAGCAGGAACCAACACATCACATATACTACAGTCAAATAACCAATCAGAACATCACGTACATAACAGCATAAAATCTAAACCACAGGAACTCACTCAATTAGATACCTTCAACACAACAAGACTTTCTAATGCTTATACTCACTCATATCTTATACAGCTAGATACTACAAGTGGGATACTACTAGCTTACTCCTTATCTCCATGATAGAATGCTTACTATACTCTGACTCCTCATACCCAATAGTAGGACGTGGCATCTCCATCTCCATCTGGTCATGCTACTCCTTCAAAAAAACATAGGCATAGGAACCTCGATCACCCTTGTTGGAGTGGTGCTGCTTCCCATCTTATACTAGACTTATAGTTTTCTTATATAGATTACTTATGGTATCAATATCAAGTAAGCATCTTATACTCCATTATTCTCCCTTTCATACTCTAGGCATTCTATAATACTCTCAACAAAATATTCTACTTCCTTGCCCTCAGAAGCGCCAGCCCTCCGGACCTTCATTTGGGTTGCTTTGCGTGAGGGCTGGTCGAGCGTTCAACTCCCTTGACAAGTCGAGCATGCTTTTTCTGATGCTTTGGGTGGTGGGCATATGAAATGAGTGAGCGCCCCGATAAGTAGTAGGGCAATGGCGGCCTTTTAGTCGAGCCCTGCGGGGCATCCTCTCCTTAACAGTCGAACCATGCTTACGCACCCTCTCTTTATCAGTCGAGACATGCTTACGCATCCTTGCCCGATGCGGACAAGCTACTTCGTTCCTTACCCTTGGACTTTATTTACTTATTCATCCTAGGACATGGAATTATGCCCAACCCATTACCTTAGATTAGAAGTACCGGATTGGATGGGGTAGAATAGCCCAGGAAGGACTTTTAGTTGCATGCTCCTGCAAGGAAAGGATTATGGTACCGAGGAGGGAAGGATGGCTTTACCTTTAGCTTAGATCGTGTAAGAACTGTCAGAACCTTTAGTTTATGGGATGGATGGGAGGGGAGATCCTGGGAACTGAAGCTGATATCCTCGGAACTGCTGGATGGATAGATTTATTGATTCATTACAGCCAGAACGAAACACGGATTGAACGGATGGACTGGATAGATGGGATGCATGGGCCATTAGCCAAGAGGGAGAACTTTCGTAGCTCACCATGCTCCTGCAAGATAGGATAGTAGCCAATAACATAGGGTTGACTTTAGCATATAGAGTGGAAGAACTGCTGGATTGATTAGACACATCCTGAACTGATTAGGACATGGATGGCATGGCTAGATGGACGGATGGATAGGTTGAATGGATGGGTGGAAGGAGGGGATTGTTGGGATGGATTTTTGAGTAGCCCATAGCATAGGACAGTTTACTTTTAGCTGATATCGTCTTACTCCTGGCCGGATTCAATTAAAGAAGGTGCGGTTCTGAAGATCCCACACCAGTTGGTCCAACCTGTCTGACTGACATAGCTAAAGTAGGCACATGATAAGTTGAAGAAGAGAAGGTTCCTCTGGCATATTCAACTGAAGATTAGGTGAGTTGCCCAAGAAGTGAAGTGGTTCCGGTTGATATCAAAAGCTTGATCGCAGATGCTGTTTGTTCTCCGGTCAGGGGTTTCTTCCAGTCATGAATTCTACAGTTTGATCCTAAGAACCACAATGACTTATATATCGCTTTCCATAATCGTTCAAGACTGCCTTTGCTGAGTTTAGCAAGTCTATGGGTTCTTTGAGTGGAGAAGCATGGAAGGTCACAGTCGGTCTTCTGAGTGGTTTACTTGTCCCTACTCGCTTGGTTGTGGTTATCCTAGGGATCTAGTATCATGCAGTATGCTCCCGAGGTGTCTTCGCTCGATCTTATGGAGAAGTAGTAGCACAATGTAGGTAGTCCTATGGTCTAGCTCCTTCGCTTGGTTGTAGTCTCCTATTATTATCCGTCTTTATCTGGTCTTTTATATATACGGGAGCCTGTTTATGCGCTATCCAATAAGGTAGGAAAAGAAATCTTAGTTCAGTATCATAGTCAACACAAAGGTAGCATGGGTTGTAAAGACATAGAGCGGGTTTCAAGCCCCTAGCATACCCTTAACCTGTAGAATATCCAGTCCCAGTCGTCCAATTCCAGTTCCTTCCGTTCGAGAGTCAGTAGTTCCCATTCCAGCTCCATATCGAGCAGCAGATCCTGCAATAGTAGTAGTAGACCCAACAGCATCTAAGCTAGGTCTTTCATATATTGATCCATACCTTGAGCATATCCAGTACCCGGTGAAGAGCCAGCCACATCAGTGGCATATCCACCAGCAGCGCTAGTAGCATTATAGGTAGCATATGTTGATCCATTGGTGGTAGGGCCAGATGCATAACCTTTCACTTCAGCGGCATACCTTCCGGATCGAGATAGATACTTAGCGGCATCAATAGCAGTGGATCCATCCGGAGCTGGCAGAGCCATTAGCATAGGCGAGGGCGAGGGAATCGAAGCAGGCAAAGACATAGGGGTGGTTGATCCTGCGGATTGTGCGGAACCCAACATTAGTAGCGGAGGAAGCAATGGCAGAGCTAGTTTTTTCAGTCAAAATGAAGCTGATCCTGCTGCTCATACATCTCGAGATCGATAACGGGTTATGGATCCATAGGAAAAGGTTACATTTTGTCCTGCTCCGGGTTTCTGCACATCCCCCACAGCTCCGGGAATAGATTCACCCGTAGGGGATTATCTAGACCCAGGTGCAGATACATCTCGAGATCGAGATGGAGACCCATGGCCAATTGTTGGAGATCGAGCGAACCCAGTGGCTGAACCCCCCATTTACCTAGCACTCATTGATATTGAATCAGTAAATGACCCAGAAGATGAAGATGCAGGAGTGGTGAGAGTCGGACCGAATGGAATGGCATAGACAGCAGCTCGGTGAAAGGCTGATGAGACATAGGTTTCATAAGTAGCAGTTGACTCAGCAGTTCCAGTCTGTTCATGCGGGCCCTCGAACGGATGGGAGGTCCACCAACGCTCGGATATGAGTTGTAACCCCTCGTAAACGCCACGGGGAGGGAGGGTTATTCCTTGCATCACCTTCGGATTTGAATGAGCACTTGCAGAGCTAGCAGTCGCTGACCACCCCAGTTCTTTTTGATCTGGTTTACCCGCAGCGGTCTTCAAGAAACTAAGTTCGTTTCTTTCTAATCCTGAAATGAGCACAGTAGTAGTACTTACACTAGACAGCTAGTAGTTCTTAGTGCATGTGGACTACAGCTACTAACTACTAGTCGTTATATAGTCGTTAGAGAGAGAATCACTATTAGGATTGAAATCTACATAGAACTTCTATTTCTTCTGCACTTATGGCACTTTGCATAATCTAATATATAATGCATGCTACCTATATCCCCCTAAAGGGAATTCTTATAATGAGTCTTTTCCCAAGAACCCACTGATCAGATGCCAAGAGGAGTACCGAAGAGCCCACCTATTATCAAGACCATCTAGGGAAGGGACCACTGCCAGGGTTCACGTTGCCAACACTGGGAAAACACAGGTGGAACTATGCCAACATGGAACAACCTGGGATGGGATACAACTTGCAATAAATACACAATACTGAAATGACTGCTAGGTTGCTGGCTGGGGTGGTGCTTATTAATTAACCACGTAGCTGTTTATACACGTTATTCTCACACGGCACCTCTTGAGGGGTGAGGTAACGTGTGAGGAGCAGGCCTGGTGGGTGAGCCTGCCGAACTCTGACTATAGGGTCGCCATCGACTCACTATTCCGATTGGTGAGACCGGGTTTAGGGGCTCGACTGTTAAGGGAGAGGGTAGCTTGCCGAACTCTCGACTAAAGGGGAGAGTTACTCACTATTCATATTGGTGAGGGCCCGCCATTCGGCCCATCCACTCACTCATTCATAATGGGTAGGCCGTAGGGTGAGCCTGCCGAACTCTCGACTATAAGGCCGCTCATCGACTCGACTAACAAGGCCTAGGGCCCTATATTTATTTTTCTAGGGGTCACTCCACTATTCATATGGTGAGGGTGATGAAGAACGAACGTTCGGACCCCAGGAGAGGGCCCTTACTTCTTAGGGTCACTCACTATTCCATTATGGTTGAGGGTGCATAACACACTCGACTTCCAGGAGAGGGTTCTCTAGCCTCCTACTCGATAACAACCCATCAGGACCTTCATCTACGGCGGGCATCCTCATTCATTGTAGGGGGAGCATCCTCACACGCAGTCACTTACTCATTGTCTTGGTCGACATTCATTATATACGTAATTACGTCAAAGGAATGGTATATCCTTGTCTGTAATCAGACGAAGCCGGAGGGCCTTGCGCTTCCTGAGGGGGCATAGAACGTAGTGCTGTGCTTGACGTTAGGGAAAGCAAGGATGCATAAGCATGCTCGACCTGTAAGGAGAGGAACGACTGAAAACTACTACCACATCCATATATAACTACCGAGCAGTCACTTACTCATTTCTTGATGACACCAATTAGGCACAGATCTTGTGAAACCACAGTGCTCATATATAACTAAGCCGTATCTAACAACCAAGCTACTTACGGAGGTGGCTTATCAGCCTTCTTAGCATGCTTATCCCTACGGCGCTGCTCCCTTCGTAGTTTCTTATCAGACTTCACCTTAGAACCATGTGTAGGGTGGTGCTTGAACTGAGGAGGGCTTTTCATTGGAGATTCAGTCCTGCGTAGGCTGAATATAACCCTAAAAATTTGGCCATTTTCACCCCTCTTTTTATATATATAGCGCGGAG